>JACATO010000107.1:0-62007 GCA_018389105.1 Nautilus pompilius
CTTAAAGAGCCTTTTAGCGATTTCTCGCTATTTATTACACAGTTAGAGGGAATTACCTCTCACAATGTTTTTAAAAATTCAGGTAGAAAGTTTCCCACACACCTGGATAGCCCACAGGATTCTAAGGTGAGTCGAGTTCGTCCGTTTCTACCCCTCCATCCATCCACCTGTTCTTTACGTACCCATGATGCGACGGGACCTTATAAACTCTGCTACGCTGTACTAGAGCAGAGACAAGCGAGCCGGCAGGTCGGCGTTTTTGCTGATGTCCTGTATCAGAATCATCCCCTCCGAAAGGACCCAGACGACCAGACAACGACGAGAAACTGTTCGATACGTCCCTACGCGATATTTAGTCCCGGCAAACTCGACCGGAAACTTGAGGCAAAAAGAAGAAGAAGAAGGAAAAAGAAGAAGAAGAAGGGGGAAAAATCAGATAGATCGCGAGAGCGCGCTCGAGCTCTCTATCGCTCGATAGAGAGAGCTCTCGCGAGAAAGAAGCGAACGGTCGCTGGAAAGGGAGAAAGATCTCTCGAGAGAAGAAGCCGCTCCAGCGTCGCAGAGAAAAAATCACTAAGGCGAGAGATAGATAGCAGCTATCAGCGAGAGAAAATAGAGAGTAGCGAATCGCTCAGAAGCGATGCCAGGTAGCTCGATATCTCACAATCTCTCTAGATCCAGTGCTCTCTAAATAAGATCGAGACAGAACATTCTCTCTCTACTATCTCTCTCTTATATCTCAAATCTCTCTCATCCTCTCATGTCTTCTCTCTCTCTCCTCTCTCTCTCTCTCTCTCTCTCTCTCTCTCTCTCTCTCCTCTCTTCTCTTCTCTCTCTCTCCAATCTCTCTCCATCCTCTCCATGTGTCTCTCTCAATCCTCTCCATCTCTCTCTCTCTCTCTCTCTCATCTCTCTCTCTCTCTCTCTCTCTCTCTCTCTCTCTCTCTCTCTCTCTCTCTCTCCATCTCTCTCTCTCCCCCCTTATTTCCCTTTCCGTTTAAAATGTTTCTTGAGTATTTCGAGTCTCGGTTATGTATCCACCCAAAGTCTCGCTCGCGTCTAGGAAGATGAACCCTCCCCGCCTAAATCTGTTTCAAATCTGAACGTCCGGTCCGACACCTAAGTATTTGTTTCCTCAGAATTGTAAGAAAAGAATAAGGAGAGGGAGAGAGAAAAGATCTGTCAGCTGGCGCTCGATGGCTTTTTCAGTGGTGTTTTAGATAGAAACCTACCAGCTTCCTCCTCAAGGATACACGAACTGCAGGCCAGAGAGCATCTTTAAATCCGCTACCATGGTCGGTTTTTAGGTACACACGAATTTAATGGCCATTTTAGCGAGAGAAAATATTTAAAGTTTTATGTTGCGGTGCCAACAGTCGAGGAGGGGTCGGAATCCGACTATTGTCGAGACGGAACGCGATGGCTTCAGCGACAGGGCTCCCGCCTCCGACGATGGCCGAAAGCGGATGACATTTTAGTAAAATTCCGAGTCTTAGGAATCAGCGAGCGACACTCACCTGGTGAACGACGCTCCGGGAGGCAGCTCGCGATCGTGGGCCTCCCCGTCCGTCCGACAACCTTAACGTTCGTTCGCCTTCTTTGCTAATGATTTTCGCTTCATCCACCAAGGACAACGGCATTCATTCCCGTCCAGAGCCGCATCTTTTCTTCCCGTTTATTTAAAAACCTTAAGAAACATTTTCTTTCGCTTTTCTCTGTGAGAAGAATTCCGTGGTTCGGAAGTAGGCAGACCCCAGAACTCCCCATCCACTTCATACCAGCAAGTCCATCTGTCTCTGTCTCTCTGTCTGTCTCTCTGTCTGTCTCTTGTCTGTTTGTCTCTGTCTCTCTGTCTGTCTCTCTGTATGTTTGTTCTCTCTCTGTCTGTCTTCTGTGTCGTCTGTTGTCTCTCTGTCTCTCTGTTTGTTGTCTGTTTCTCTGTCGTATCTCTCTTGTCTGTCTGTTCTTGTTTGTCTGTCTGTCTATCTGTCTGTTTGTCTGTCTGCTCTCTGTCTGTTTGTTTCTCTCTCTGTCTGTCTCTGTTTGTCGTCTGTCTGTTCTCTCTGTTTGTCTGTTGTCTGTCTGTTTGTATCTCTGTCTGTCTCTCTCTGTCTGTCTGTTTGCTCTCTGTCTCTGTCTGTTGTTTGTCTGTCTGTATCTCTGTCTGTTTGTCTTCTGTCTCTCTGTCTGTTTGTCTGTCTGTTCTCTGTCTGTTTGTTCTCTGTCTGTCTCTCTGTTTGTCTGTCTGTTTGTTTCTCTCTGTCTCTCTGTGTCTGTCTCTCTGTTGTCTGTCTGTCTCTCTGTCTGTTTGTTTCTCTCTCTGTCTCTCTGTCTGTCTGTCTCTCTGTTTGTCTGTCTGTCTCTGTCTGTTTGTTTCTCTCTCTGTCTCTCTGTCTGTCTGTCTCTCTGTTTGTCTGTCTGTGTCTCTCTGTCTCTCTGTCTGTCTGGCTGGCTGGTGTGTAAAATTTCTAAAAGGCAGTTTTTTAAAAGTCTAATTTCTGGTGTTTTAACGTAATTATAGCGATCACTGGATATCTGTAAAATTGTGAGAATTCATTACTGCGAACAGAATCTATAAAAAAAAAGGAAGACGTAGAGGTTTGTAATATTCTTGGTCACGCATCAAGCCTGGACTTAACAATTAAGCAGTATTAACGTTGAATAATTAAGAATAATAATAATAATAATAATAATACTAATAAGAATAAGAATAATAATTAATAATAATAATAATAATAATAAGAATAATAATAATATAATAATAATAATAATAAGAATAATAATATTACAATAATATTAATAAGAATAATAATAATAAGACATAATAATCTAATAATAAGAAATAATAATAATACTATAATAATAATACTTTAAATATACAACTTTTAGAACAAAATTCCCTTATTGCAAGGACGGCAGTTTGAATGCTTTTGTTAGCTATTTTAATTTATTATATTTAACCATTTCTCCTGAAAACTATTCGAGATGCTCCTGAAGGATACACCTTCGTAGTTCTACCTGCGAAAGATCGCAGGAGATGTGTAGGGTTTTAGAACGATATTCCAGGGATAAATAAATATAAGTGTAGCCAATAGATAATAATCTGCAAGTGTGTTTTTTTTTTTAGGAAAAAGAAAGAAGAATAAACCGAGACAATGCGATCAGAGACTAAGAGCCTGTATCCTTTACATCTGGAGACTTTTAGAGTGTTTGAAATAATACTGTTGGCGTGAAACAGAAAATAAATGAGGAAATATATAACTAGATGGAGGCTAAATAGAATTTTTGGTGGTTGCAGGTTTGTGTTTCGTGTTTTTTTTTTGTTTAAGAAACAAAGATTATTACTGGGATATATCAAGAATCTGTGTAAACAACGCCAGCTAGCTGGAGCTCCTGTTGGATGCCATTGCTATGCAAACATCAGATTATTCTAACTTTCGATGCTGGCGGTTATTTTTAAAAAAAAAGAAGGAATATTCAGGGTTAAGACAGGGGAATAACTACGAGAATTAACTTCTAAAGTCCATGAATTACGACCGGCGTTAAGATGGTAAACTAATCATATAAAAGCCCTGTAGTAGGCTAGTATGTCGTCATGTCAGACTATTAGCGGGAACCTACGATGTTTGGACTTCGGATTTTATGATTAGAGAGAGAGAGGCTTAAATAAAGAAATGGAATTTGCATTTTGAGGTTAAAAGCTTTAAAAAATAAATCTTTTAAAGTCTCTAGTAGATAGTGATTTTAAATCGTCACTATTAACCGATTATTCCGCGCGCGAGCGGAAATGTACACGTTCGAGTTTTGTGAAGTTCGTGATGGAGACGATTTGGGCTCCGTGAGAGAGATCGCCCTTGGGATGCGAACAGCTATTTAAATCGGTTCTTCTCGTTAGGTTTCGGGGTCACTTTTTAATTGATTTATGAGTGTTCTATCAACCCAAGGGATCGGGAAAGAAAAGTAAAAAAAGCAGCAACGACAAAGTTTCTAAAGGTCTGGGCCGACTTTCACGAAAACTCTCCGATCTTCCCGGATGAACTGGTCACCTCTGGGAGCTTTCGCGGGGCGGCAGAGACACGACTCCCTCCCCCACCCCCCTCGCTGGTGAATAAGCTTGCCAATCCTTGGGAAAACCCGATCGTCGCCATCTGCGAGACGATTCTCTCCAGCCCGTGGGTCCCAGAAGACGGGGAGCCGGCCTGCATCGTGGACGTAGGCTGACGAAGAAGGGAGGGGGCCAAGAAGTTCTCCCACAGGTGTTAGATATCCACCAGCTCTGCCTCTTCCCTTTGTTTGTTGCCAGAGATAAAATAACTTCATACAGAAAGAGGAAACAATGCTTCCTTTTTGTCTTTCTTCCGCAATCTGTAGCGTTACGTCAGGGTGTCCTAACCGACCCCACACGCCCACCAACACACACCCACACACACGCACACACACAGTGGACGTACCTGCCGCGAAATGGCGGAGAGGAATAAAAATGTTGCCTGTTCGAATCACAGTAGTCCCAACGGTTGGTTAGCCAGGAATACGTCAGAAAAACATACACAGCTCCTTTGGCTTCGTTGACCCGCAACTACGAATACTTAGGGAGGATTGCGCATGTGTTTTATCGTCCATATCCCCCACATCTGGCCCGCAGTAGACGAGAGATGAATGTCTGAGCCGGGCCTCTATTGGTCGACCCGTCCCATGTTTTCACGCCCCGGTGTTGTACGTTCTGTGTACGTTCGGCGGATCGGATGTCGACGAGATGAGAGCCGGTATGTCACCGGCGGAACACCGGAGCACGCAGCCAGTAATTTATATTACAAGTTTATTTGAAGGATAAAACACGGTGTATCGTGATATGCCGAGCCAAGAGAGAGAGATGGTGATGCTGAGGCTGATCAGTACGCTGGCTTTGTTTTAGATCCAGCTACCTGATCTTCCCCTCCTCGTCTTCCCAGCGGCTTGTTACTGTCCACCCGACTAATTACTTCTCTAGCGACTGTCGCACGACACCTTAAGGTGGACTGCTGGACGGTGGTGGTGGTGGTGGGTCGATCGGGAGCGAGGCCGGTGTCCGAGAACGACCCAGCTCATCCGTTACGAAGGAAGTGAGGCTCGGTCCCGGGCTGGTGGTACAAAGACGACGGGTACTTCAGAAAGAGCGTGAACTAGGGGCGAG
Source organism: Nautilus pompilius (assembly GCA_018389105.1). Lineage (NCBI taxonomy): Eukaryota > Metazoa > Mollusca > Cephalopoda > Nautilida > Nautilidae > Nautilus > Nautilus pompilius. The sequence continues at coordinate 5,171 of JACATO010000107.1, forward strand.
GCGTCGCCGTTTGTCCGGGGTTCGGGGAGGAACGTCTCTCGTAGCCGGCCGGGAGAGGAGGTGCAGACAGAACAGGTCAGCAGCCTCCCGCTCGGCTGTAGCGACACCACTGCTACTTCCACCCGCCCACTGTTCCCTACCACGTCCCGAGGGTACGGTACAGCTAAAACAAACTCTCTGTGTTTTTTAGAGGGAGCAGGTTATAAATTAAATTAAACGATAACTCGTCCGATGTTAAATGCGGCTGCTGGAGATAGGACTCCGACTGCTACCAACCAGTGCTCGGCGTCAGCTCGGTCGAAGCACGTGATCCCTTCTCCTCTGTCCATCGGTCTGAATTCTGCGGTACCCGTCACCTCTCCACCTGTCCCCTTCTGTGTTGCAACAAAGCAGATAAGAATAAGAAACAGGGTCCCCCCTTTTTTGGTAATTTATGCGTTATTCGCCATTTTCTTCTATAACTAAAACGATTATTTATTATTATTATTATTATTATTATTATTATTATTATTATTATTATTATTATTATATTATTATTATTAACACATTTCATGTGGTTATAAAATAAAATAATATTTTAAACAAATTTACATTAATATACTTTAATGAATCTTTAGACTGCAACTCTAAGAAAGTTCAAGAATCTACTAATTAGAAACGACGTTTCAGTCACTTTCCCCAAACGTCTGCAATTCTGCGGATTGCATTAACCCAACGAACAAGAAAAATAAGATTATTTAAACTGAAAGCCGTGTCTATAATAAGCATTATAAAAATTGCTTTCGATCTCGAAGTAATTTTACATATATCGCCATTATTGCGCCGTGTTTTGAATAGTATATTTAGATAATAATATAAGACGGAAGAGAGACAATTATGAACATGTTGCTTAATAATTAGCCAGGGTTGATTAAATGTTATCAAACATATTGTATGAATATTATAGGAAATAATAACTTATATATATATATACTGTTTATTAATTTTAAAAAGTTGAAGTTGGATTTCATTATTTTTACCATTTAATAGTTTTTAAATTATTGATATAATTGATAATAGTTGTTTTGGAATGTAAGAAGAGAAAAGAGGTGGTGAACTTACATCTCGTTGTGCGTGTTCTTATGTTAAACCAATTACAGAAACAAGACTACCTCTTTTAACGACAACTGTTGTTTGGTCTTAGGAGCGGCCATTTTTCTTATAAAATGCGCACCAGAGTAAATTCCACAATTGCAACAAAATCTGCTGTACGTCAGTAGGTACATTAGACAGGTAGACTCTATCGGCGGCTTCCCCCAAATCTGGCCTCATATGGATAATAATTTCAAGAGTAGTTTTAGTAATCCCAGAAAGAGGTCGGACATTTTTATGCACGTGTCTGAGGTCACGAGGTTTGAAGCCCTCTACTCTGACTTTCCGCTCCTTAAGCGACCCAGGCCGGGCTGCGGCTGTGGCGAACGACCTAAGTCGGGAAGAGACGTTTTTGTTGGCGATATTGCGAACCACGGTGTCAGAACGCTCAGGAGCGGCCAGTGTGGTATACCTGGAAGTTAGTAAATTACGGACATGGCATTTTGTACGGCGAATGCGTCCTTTACTCTTCTTTTAGAACTGTTTATCAAACAAATCTGCGTAATTTCGCAGCTGTTTGGTGGCAGGGGTATTGTTCCCTACTCTAGAGTATTTCTAAGTTGTTTTGCTGGTTTCGTGTATCTGAAGATACAAGAGGTCAAACTGTGGATGCCATAGGCCCATATCAACGTGCTGTCTGTGTTGCTACTTCACTAAGTAGCCCTATAAAAAGTTGGTTTTTTTATTGCAGAAATAAGAACATTGGGAATCTTTTATTTTTTTATTGTACAGAAATGTATTTAACTACATTATACCAATGATATTTGAATTAAGAGTAGAGTAAATATATAAAGTAAAAACATTAGATATTACATTACATTCAGGTTTACTTTCAATTATTTGACAATATATTGGACACAGTGATAGTACCGTAATCAGTACCAGGTGACAAGTGAACTCGGAACGCAATTTGCTTTATCACTTTTAGCATACAGTCGTATATAAGTTCATTCACTTAAATTTCGGTATCGGATTCAACTGAAGATAGATTGTACACGAGATTAGCATCGCCTGTGTCACCTGGTACAGCGTTATTTATTTGCTAAAACATCTGATTTCTGTCAAACCTGTTTAGAGCATATTTTCCATACGTCTAATTCCACCAAGTTCACTCAAGACTCCATAATGTCGGTTGCTTTTCTAAAGCCTTCTGCCATATAGAGGCTACCTCTAGATTTTATCTAAGATGATCTGCTGCTTGGCTAAACTTTCTTAATGTTTTCCATTGGTTGAGCGCAGTATTTAGGTGGCAAGCCATCTCCGAAGTAAGAGAATCGTGCCGCATTGACACTTACGTTGTCAAAGTCAATGAATGCATGTATTCCAGGGTAACTTGGCAGAGCTGAGGGTCAAGATGTTGTGCAAGTTGTGTCACACATATATCTTCTTGTATTATTTCCGATTTTTTAAAAATTCTTTCCAAACATTCGATTAGAAGGTCCAGTATGTCTATGTCATTTCAACGAACAATGACATGGCTGTTTGGCTGACGATCGGACATATTCTTCAGATGCCATGCTCTTCTCGCGTCAGCCTCGTCATGCAAGCTCTCTAGCTCAAGACAGGCTTGTTTGAAGGTTATATCACCACGTTTCTCATTTGGCCGTCTTTCCTTCTAGACCAACCTATAACCTATGACCGCTCATCTGTTCAGCATATATTGGCTTTTGCAATTCTTCTATAAAAATTGCGACAGTAAATTTTGGTATTCATAACGGTACTTTGGGGTCTCGCAAACCTGGTCTCTTTCCGTACAAGAAGTTGACAGTTCTAAAGTAGAAAGCAAGAATCTGTATCGGATACGTTACCCAGCATGAAGACGGTTTTGAACGTCATAAGAAAACAAAAACAGGAGAGAGTGAAATTGAGTGATTCTGTGATGCAAATGGTGTGGCATCGAAATTGATGCTCGTGCCTATTGGATTAAAGGAGAGCAAACCACACGTAAGACTAAAACAAGAAGGCGAAACTAAATATTAACCAGCACTGGAATCAGCATTCATGCGGACACGGCCGGAAGGAAAGTTCGAGTGAACAGGATGTAGTAAGTGAATTTGTCCGGGCCCTATGCCTTTCGGGACCAGCCGCTTGACCTTGCTGAGGTCCTTGAGTGGAGTTTGTACGAAGCTTCTCTACAGCTGCAAAATCTTCGCCAAATTCAATCAATGTGACCAAGAACTGTCTGGAAGAGAATGATGTCGCCAAGACCAACAAAAGCAAAGTGGGACTGACTGGAGGCGTGGTTAGTTAGCTCTCTGATTTCTGATGAATCCCCAGATGTTCTCAACCGCCTGACCCTGGTGATTTTCTTTTCATTCTTTGGTGTTGTTGTGAAGCCCCGCGATCATCGCGGCAGATCCCGGATTTGTGACGTCATCAAACAGTCACACAGTTGCAGTAAAACGCTTAATGAATATTCACTTACCTGAAAGGATGTAGCAGGCAGTGAATTCCTCCTCAGCTTCTTACTTCGCGAATTTCACACAGCCCAAAGAAAAAACCTGAACTGAGTCGTCCGTCTTGCCCAGTCCATCTGCTGCACGTTGTTGTCCCTCATGCAACAGGTGCTCCAAAGATGGCGGATTTTTTAAAAAAAGTCTTTTGTTTGATGTTGGTGTAGTTTTCAGTCATTCCGGTCAAGCAAGAAACCTCTTCTACGATGTTTTCGAGGAGATCGCTTTTGAACGCAGCATTCCAGTTGTTGTTGTTGTTGCTGGTTTGAACCGAGAAGATGGTCCAGTCTGTATTTAGCTGAAGAGACTGTGCAGAAGGCATGGGCGTCTTAGCCGAGTTCGACAGTAGAAAAGCTAAAAACTGAAGCGGTTTACGCAAGAATCCAAGCAAAGCCTTGGTTCAGAGCTCGAATTTCTCATCAAAACAGTCCAACCACTGCCCGAAACACACAAAAAACATTGAATCTTGTTGTTCATTAGGTACACGATTCTCTAATACAAAGGAATATGGCATCCCGGTAAACTATGTCGCTTCTTCGCAAGGGAGATTCCAAGAGAAACCAATCTTTTCATGTCCATATTGCCAGTCAGTGAGCGGGAAACACTCGGGAATACAGTACTTTCCAAGATTTTCGTGTCGCAGAAACAGGGAAGCTACTGTCACGCGCATTATACCCCATGACGAATCGTCATTCTGGAGAGTGGTCGTGCTGTTTCACCCTCATCTCTTCACCGATAAATTCGTAGAAGATGCTCACATATCCCTCCACTTTTGCGGCTCCTGGCGAAGAAAGTGCTAAACTGGAAAGCGAATTCCAGGTTTTAAGTGGCAATACTTTCTGCCCCAGACACCCCCCACATCAAACCCCGCTTGAATTCTGGACGATCCACTGCACCGACTTTCCAACTTTCGGCAGCGCTGCTTCTTGCATCCTCAGTGACCCACCTGGCTCAGCTGAAGAGGAGAGCCTTTTCCGAAATCTGGCTACGTACGAGACTGCAAAATAACGAGTCTTTGGGAACAAAAAAAAAAACACTTTTAAAATTCTTCTCCGGAAATGAAGCCAAGTCGGTTAGTCTCCAAATACAGTTTACGTATTTTATATTAAACATATTGTTTTTTTTATTAAACTTGCGAGTGGCTTACATCGATTTACGGTCTTTTGAAGAGAATCTACGAGGACCTGTGTGAGAAATATAGCATAAAAACTACAACATCGACGTTTGACGGGGATAGACAGTTAATTCCTTTCTCAAGGGTTTGTAGCATCTTAACCCTATCTGCGGCGTGTTTTGTTCCATGGCCTAATCGCAAAGGCTCATCAGGGGGTCATTGGATATAACAGCACAATGTTAAGTTCAAAGTTTTGTGCTGTAGACAGATGCACCAAGCGACTAAACAAGTCTCGTGTACTTTGCGATTTTCGTAGTTTTCCATTTTTATAGGTAGATTAACCATGACAGCGTCTGAAGGAACCTACCGTTCCGCGTTTTATATATTTCATGGAAGGAATAGTTTCTGAATTAATTACACCGCTCTTTACCATCTACCTCCCGGTCGAGAAGATCATCTCTTTCACCTCAGAGTGTTCTGAATGCACCTCACGACTTGCTTGAGATCTACACTCACATTTGTGGTTCTCTATGGTCTCAGTTCTTTCTTCAGGTAATGGCCCGATTTCCTCCAAGAATATCTTTTAAAATGTAGTATGAGCATGGCAGTGGCTGGAATTTAGTTTAATCTCTTGTATCTATTTCACCCGTGCAGAAATCCATCCATAAATACGCGTTAAGACACCAGATGAAAATACGGTTTACCAAACTCATGTATGGATTACTTTATTGCTGCAAAGAAGGTTACAGCGATGTAGAAAACATCCACGCACACAAATACATAATCAGAACGTGGTGGTTCTTGTGACTAGATTTGTAAAGCTGACTTTGCTGCTGCCAAATCATAGGTAACGCAGTAAAATAATCATCACAATACTTCTGCGTTTCCTTTTGAGGCTTTCTCACCTGTTTGGGGAATGTGTCATTTGTGATTGCCGAATTCCATACACTCCAACCTTCTGTAGCAGTGTGGTGGCCGTTATCTACCGTACATCTCTTCGGAATACTCTAAACAAGTTGTTTGGCTTATTCCCAATTGTAATTTGATAATAACTTTAGCCTTTTTCTCTGTGTGATCCAATATCTTCTGAAACTGTTTTCAGTAGCCTTATCTTACCTTTCCTGAAGTTGTGCAATGATAAAGGAGGAATGATGTGTGTATCCCCAACAGCTGGATGAGTTTATAGCGGAAGATATTGACAGCACATGCCAAATGTGTTGCGGAGTGTCCTCGCACCAGAAGTGCTTCGACGAGCTCATCATAGTTTTTATGTGCAGTACCTCTGGCACTATGAGACTTTGCAAGTAAACCACAAAATAAAACAGCATCCATACTTGGCACATTTATTGCAGATTCTGTCTCCAACCCTTTAACAGTATGCTGACTTATGCAGCGACCATAGAGGTTCAAGATTTCTATCACTTCCCCGCTGTTACTAATACTTTTCAATCCGGTGCCAATGAAGATGTGTGTAGCAGTTTTTTTACATTTCTGCGTGTTGTCACAAAATATTGCATCCTAAGAAGCAGCAATGACATATCTTTCAACACGAGAACATCTTTGTTCTGTTGATCTCAGAACCATTTATCGTGACTCTAAAGAGAAATGAGATAATATGCCTAGAATTATAACCTTTCCAAATTTAAATGCACCACCCGTTATTTGAGAAGACAATATGATTCTAGCAATGGTAGAGATGTTAAAGAACTTCACGGAATAATAAATGTTTTAAAGATAGAAAAGGATTCTGCACTTCTCAGGGTATGTTATCGATCAGCATCTTTGTGCTGAACATCACTATTTCCTGGAAGATGGGCTGGCAAAAAGGCTCTCTCCAAACTTGTTTGTTATCTTTTTAAACAGTGACTGGGTTGTGTACCGTATACTGCCAACCTCAACACATACTAGATTTATAAATTCTGAGCGTTTTTCTTGGTTATATGTGTTTCTAAATAGTCTGATAGTTTTTTTTTCAGATGCCTGTCTGTGAGCCACATGAACACCAGAATATTCAGATAAATCTTTCAGTTCTGCGCTATTTTTTCATTCAGTCCGATTCAGATAATTTTAACGAAAAGTATGCTGGTATTTAATTTCCTTTGCCATAGGAAACCAACGTCTCCAGACATTTTCTCATCATTTATTATTATTTTGTTTGCTTCTTTTTTGAATTACTAGTTGCGTTGTCTCAAGCTGTCCAGAGTTTTAAATGACAACGAACAGACTGAAGCGCACCTGATTCTGTAGTAGCTTTAAGTTCGTCTACTTTCGATCTTAATACTTAACGGTCCTGCTTATTACCGCTTGCTTTCCGAGACATTAAAAAAAAAACTGTTAAATTTCGAAAAATGGCGGTGAAATTATTACACATTTACTTCGGTGACCATCAGAGTTACTAAGGCTTTCAGGTTAAATCAGAGCAAATGTGGCATGTCTTGAACTTTTGTTGCATGGTACTGATAACCGTACTAGTTTTACCTGGACTATCTTTCCCCGTTTATTTTCATCGGAAGCCTTTACTCGACCTCCTGTGGACCGTCCTATGAGACAACTAAGTGTTCTCAGTTACTGAGAGCAGCCATTGTTTTACCCACAGATCGGGACAAGCAGAGTTTGAGGCACTTATTAGGGCATTAACAGTAATAAGAATAAATAAGGTACTGTAGACTGATAGGTAGGGCAATCAATTGGAACATCAATGTACGAAGATGAATAGGTGAAGGTTGCGATCTAAAACGATTATCGCGGAAAACAAGTTTCTCACACAGTATTAGTTTAAAGTATAGCTTTTATCGACGATATTTAAGGCTCACCCAGTAAATCCGGCAATGGTCGGCAGCAGGTTTAACATCTCTGCCTCCAGAGGACAGCACAGGAAACCACGAAAACTATCCCAGTCGGGCTGCTTTGTTCAGACATGATCGTATTATTATTACAGAAGCGGCACTACTACCATCAGGGTAAATGACTGGGAATTACCACAGAATATCGAAAAATATTCTAGCTATCAAATGGTTATAAAATATCGGATGACGGTTCGCAATATCGCCAACAAAAACGTCTCTTCCCGACTTAGGTCGTTCCCCACAGCCGCAGCCCGGTCTGGGACGCTTAAGGAGCGGATTTCCGAAATCTACACGAAATCTCAAGTCAGAGTAGAGGGCTTCAAACTCCGATGTCTAAAGTTAAAAGAACGGAAGACCCGTCCTATGAGTAGGTGTGAAAACCGTACGTTAAAAATCGGTTCCGAGTGCGGCAGAACACAAGCAGGTGCCCCCCACAAAAACAATCAGACCTACTGACTGCCCTATGCAACGTCGATTGCAGCGGGCAGCATAAACACCGCTACGAACTTTCGTCTTTCGGAGCACCGGAAGTTTTGCTGAGACCAGATTTTCAGTTCTTAGACGCGGCGCCGTTCGGCAGAGGCATCTTCACTGATATTTCAGCAACGGAAGAAAATATGGCGTTCTGTCTGTCGTGGTGTGGAGAGCGATTTAGGCCAGACTGACAGCCCGCAGCTGGCGGTCTGCAAAGGAACTGTAACTTTTGTCCAGTGCTTCAGCGTTGTCCGAAAGAGGACTCTCGCGTGTTTTTGCCAGCAGTCACCTGACAACAGACGGCAGCAGTTCTTATGGAAAATGGCGGGTGGCCCTGGTCGAGACCGCCGATGGTCACCAAAAAATATGGAAAGAGAATCAGGGCATGTCAAATCTGTCGTGACCTGGCCAATCACCGCACGCGAACCTCGTTGAGTACATGTATACTACCCTCGACCAATTCCTGCGAAAGTGTCTTTGTAAGCTCACTTCCCAAGCTCCTTAATACGCCACAGCCCCGCACACAAGGATAGCTAGTTTTGTCCGCACAATATGTCAAAGCAATTACTATCATGCATAGGATAATATGCTTCACCTCAAGGTATTAACCCTACTCATATTTGCCATCATTATGTTTGGTATCAAAATAAACAGGTGTTCCTTAAAATATTTCTTTACTCGCGTCAGGTCTCTGTATGATATTTTAAACAAACGCTACAACTGGAAATAAAAAAGAATGGATTCTTCAGTGGGCGGTGCGGTGGTCCAGTGGTAGACTGCTGGGTTGCGGTTAGGTTTAGCATACTTCCCTAGTGCTCTGGTTCCTCCAACAACTTTATAAAGTGAATTCTGGCGAAGGGTTTCTCTGCCCATATCAGAAGTGCAGGCCGGGCCTCGATAACGCAGAATTAGCAACGCTCTCTAGCGGAAAACCGCGGCACCGTGTTACCTCGCCAGAGTTATCTCTCTTGCGGACGTCAGCGTGCGACACGGTAAAAAACAAGTCTTCATTTGCACTCACTGGCGCGCGAGGAGAAAGACAACCGTTGGCATTTTTGGGCGAAAGCAAAATAGAGCCAGAACAGCGGCTGGTACGAAACAGTGGCTTGTGGAAGACGGATGGAATTCTTCTCTCTTTTTTTGCTGGCATGGCACGCGTCGTGTGAGTGAATAATTACTGGTATGCTAAATCGCTTGATACATGAGTTCAAGGGAAGTGTTATTAATCGCTAGTTCTCCTCGCAATGTTTCCGAGAGCTTTGTGGATATTCCCCTTTTACAGTATTTAAAACCTGTTCTCCACATGAACGACTTTAATTACACTGCCGATGCTGTTTGATTGCTCCCACAGCCCTGGATATGCGTTGCTTCCAGGGCGTTTAGAGAACCCCTCTCTATCTCTGGTGAAGGCGGCGGACGGACTATGTTCCCTACCTACCAGGCGATAAAAATCTCAACAGACAAACACCCTGACCAATTATCGTAGCATCCTCATCTTCGCATGTCCCCCCCCACCGGTGCCGTTACCACTGACCACGGCACTTTCCTTGTGGTCCTCGTTACCCCTGTGTTTTCATTTGAGGGATGATCTGTTTGGGCGAGGTCACGACCTGGCTAAGTGATACCTTAAGCCTCGATTACACTCAATTAATTGACATCCGATCGCCGTCCCAAAGCCAATTCCTGGCCCAGTCTCCAAACAAAAACCAGATCTGTGCGGACGGCTCCAGATATGTACATTAATATTGGTATAAGCAACGCAAGGTTTTTCTTTCATATCCCAAACCGCACCCAGTAGGAGGGTAGATCATCCTCTGCTCTCTTCTTTCAGGGACCACCCTGTCGATCCTTTCCCACACCACACCGCCTCGCTTTATTCAGTCGCAGCCCTGTCTGTCTCGACTGTACTGAATACCGCTAGAAAACGTCCTGCGGCCATTACACAACCGAGGACCAGTTTGTGAAAACCCCGCGCCATCTTGATTGTCGCGTGGAAACACCTATTTTCAAATACGGCATTGCACAGACCGTTCCAATGTCTAGAATCATAGGAGTATTTATTCCACGATTGTATTATAATAGTGGCTCAAATTACCAGCCAGTAACACGCAGTTCTTTTCTGCAAGTTTCTTTGAACGTAGAAATGAGAGGTTTTCCGTTACACGTTGTTTGGAGGAGTTGGCTTCTTCTCAGCGGCTGTCCGATTCCTTGAAAATATAGCTAGGATTCCCATCTCGAACCTGTCTCTCTTTTTCTGGATAATTTTAGATCTGCAACTCGCTTTCCGAAAAGGTTCGAAAACGGCGTTAGAGGATGGACGTCTGTAAAAGTGAAGCTGTTTCTCCTGGGCGCTCACAGCACAATCCACAGATGTTAGACTATTTGAAAAAATCTGTGTAAGTTAATGCTGCTTTAAAAATGCATTCAATAGCAAGAAATGTGGGTTGATTATGCGTCCACGTGCCAGTGTTGATCCAAAGCGCAGTTTCGTTCAGGGACCAGCTTTGTCTGTTGATGCCGTTGAAAAGATCTCCTTTTATAGAGGCCCTGTTTCGGCCGCTTTATGGTCACAAGGAATTGTCAGGTTTCTGGTCTGTTTACTTCCTCACTTACTTTCAGGCTGAAAACCATCGTGGTTAATTAGGTCTCTGTAAAGGACAACTTAATTTTTCTATAACCGAAAACGGGTTACTAGTAAAGAAACTAAATAACAGAGAAAGTAGAAAGCCTCTAGCGCCGAACTATCAGCTTTAACTAATTTCACTCTTGTGTAATCATCAGGAACCAATACACGAGATAGTTTGTGAGCTAAGAACTCTCGAACACACACAGAGAGAGAGAGAGATGAGGTCAGTATAGAGATGTATTACATCAGCACAGAGACACATGACGTCAGCATAGAGAGAGATTTACGTCAATACAGAGATATATGACGTCAGTACAGAGAGAGAGATGAGGTCAGTATAGAGATGTATTACATCAGCACAGAGACACATGACGTCAGCATAGAGAGAGATTTACGTCAACACAGAGATATATGACGTCAGTACAGAGAGAGAGAGAGAAACCAAAGTGTATAAATCCAAAATTGCGCTACAATATTATGATCTCATCGAAATATTTTTGTGAGAATTATCCCTCTGCAGCACGACACAGCAGGAGCCAATTTTCGATTTGCCCAATATGATGAACCACCCTGACTAACTACAGAGATCTCCCTGGACTCACTAAGCGATAGTTTACAGACTGCAAGAAACGCAAATTTGAATCCATATTAACCTGTTTGGCGATCCTTGGATCATGGACAGAATTCTTGCGGACACGCAAGGTTTGAGGAATAGCGAGCATTGTACATGGGTTAGAACGCAATACTCATGGCAATAAAAATGGTTCATCAGCATCCTGTAATTTGCTTTATCGCTTGTTAGAAAATCATCCCTGATCTTATTCTGCTGTCCAATGACTGAGATAAAGAGTGCATCTGCTAATCTGGTTATGGCTGGCTCATACATCATCCTAGTCTACACCCAGAAAAGTGCCCCGCCTAATCTTCATTTCAAAAAGGTATCTGCAGTTTCCCAAACCTCTCTTAACAAACAGAAGATGCGGTGATCGCCATAACTGATGGAGACGTTCTTTTCGCAATCTTGCAGACTGAAAAAAAAACAAAAAACAGATAATGCTGCCATAAGATGTCGTGGCTGCTAAATGCCGACTTGTTGGTGTCGCAGAGAAATTTCGGAAATACCAATTACAGAATCTAGGTTTCAAATTTGTTCTAAACAGAATTCAGCTGAAGAGGCGAGCGTCTCGAGACAGATAACAAAGAGACAAGCGGGTGGGTGAGAAAGCTAGTGGAGGGCTTGGACAGCAAATCTTCCAGACGAAAGGCTCTGAGATCTTGTCTCTTGAAGACTCAACACGCGGATCAAGAGCGCCATCTATAATTTATTCCGTCCGCCTCTTCAGCTTGGTTGAAGTGAGGAAGCAGAAAGCATTTTACATATGGCCCAGGAATTTAAATCATTAATAAAAAGAAATTAATTACTGAAGGCCGATTGATGCAAAACTTACCATGGAAGAAACCAAAGCTTGACAGATGTTGTTCTCACCTTTCCAAGTTTATCTAAAACCAATTATGGTCTTCAACACTGCGTGTGTGTTTGTGTAGCAGTTGAAAACGATGCGAGGTACAATCGTAAGCACCTGCCAGAGGACAGACAGTCAGTATGAACTTACGGTAACCGCAAGCCCCCTGGCGGCCAAGAACTAAATATGTTAAACGTCTCAGAAGAAGGTAGCATCCGTGGATGGAGTACTCGGATGTCCAGGATCTCCTAGTTTGGTTATTCCAGAAAAGCGCAGGTGCCTGTGTCGCTGAAAATGGTTCGCATGTCACCTCTGTAATCATTTTTCCTTGGTCTCCAGCAACTCGGTTACTCAGATACTTTTCTGTCTTTGTAAATAAATTGATATTTTTTAGGAGAAGAGTGGAAGATGGATTGATTTTGTTTATCCAATGGAAGGTAACTTAACAGTAACAAATGAATCGATTTTACTGTAAAATGAACCAAAAAAAATTCAAATAAACAAAATTTACGTTTGGTTAGAAATTTTTGTACAACAGTTTTCATTCTAAACATAAAACGCCAACAATCAGTAGATTAGTCGCATAATTTTTATAAGTCATCTTCTAAGAGGAATTTGATTTTAAAATCTTTCTCAAGGCGAAACCCAGTGACGTCATGAACATCTAATTACAAGAAATTATAATGGTAATCCTGAAAATAGCAGCACTAGACAAACTGCGTTAGAAATCTGACGATTACATTTAACATTACTAAGAACCATAATTGGCAATCCTTTCTATGTAGTAACAATTATCTGTTATATATTTGAAAATAATTTATTGCGTCATAAATCGTATAAGGGTTAACTGGTCATAACTTTAAATCTCTATCCTATACTAATGATAGCCTTATTTTCTTAATGTAAGACACTGTGAACTAAGAACTGCCTCCCTATGGAAATTCTGACGTCACCTGTTTTACATTCCACGAGACGTATTTCAAAACATTAAATGCACCAAAAAAAGTCCAAAAATACATTTTTGCTCCCCATTTTTTTCTTATCTTTTCGAGACGTGGAATTCATTATAACATATTTGTATTTACTTTAAATGTATTGAAACAGAGCCTATGGAATTAATTTGATAAAGTACAGGGCAAAAGAGTGAAAATAATATCGAACAAAGCGGATGAGTTATCTCCCATGAAATTGCCTCGTTTTATAATACAATCCAAGTTCCCAGTGGCTGATGATCGTCCGTTGTACAGAAATGCTGCTGCAACTACAAATAATAATAATAATAATAATAATAATAATAATAATAATAATAATAATAATAACGGAATGGGGATTAGACGAAGAAACCCTTTAGATATGTATGATGGTGGGTGCTGTCACAGATTTCATAACACTAGCGCCACTTTCTAATCCGGGTGTGTGTCCCGCGAGCCGACCACGTGTTTCTAATCGCGGCAAATTCGCGCGATGGAGAATCTACAAAGAAGAGAGGCGGAGCGGGGGAAATTCTGACCGGCCGGCTCCCGGCGCGAGCGCTTATAAAGGCCTCCCGCGCTCCCTGTTTGGTTGTGCGGACATCAAAAACATCTAGGCTTACAATCACCTGGTCCTAATGACATTAGGGGAAGTCGTGCAGCCGGGGGATTGGCCGGCCCCGGTGGAGAACACACAGACGCAGTTCCTTCGGGTTCCCTTGTAAATAGGAAAACAAACAAGCGGCAGCAACGATACTCTGTCTCTCTCCCTCCCTCCTCCTGCCCCCTTCTCCTCTCTCTCTCTCTCTCTCTCTCTCTCTCTCTCTCTCTCTCTCTCTCTCTCTGACTCTCTCTTTCTCTGTACCGACGTCATCTCTCTCTCTCTCTCTGACTCTCTCTTTCTCTGTACTGACGTCCTCTCTCTCTCTCTCTGACTCTCTCTCTTTCTCTGTACTGACGCTCTCTCTCTCTCTCTCCTCTCTCTCTCTCTCTCCTCTCTCTCTCTCTCCTCTCTCTCTGTAGAGAGGTTCCTTATGCAGAGTTGTGGAAAGCGTCAGTCCGCGTTACTCTCCGGTCAGTGACGTCATTGATGGGACTACCTCACGTGTTTTGCCATCCAAGACGGCATCAAGCAAGGATTTTAAAAAGAAAAAAAACAAAACAAGCAACAACAACAACAACGGATTTGCAGGTCGGAAGCGATTCCGTTAAAACGTCAGGTCTTCGCTAAAAGAACACATGTGGAATACGTTGTCGGGATTTCGTGGTTGGTAGTGGAGCGACCGTCCGCCGGTCTCGAAAACGGGCTTGACCAAATATTTGTCTATGTTGAAAGCCTCGTGGGCAGGAGGTCTAATCGCTTCCCGCCACCTTGTATCCACCAGGACGGACCGTGTGGGACAGACGCAGCTGACGGGGCCGATCCTTCTGCCGCGTCTTCGACGGAACCGTTCGCTTCCACCGAGGTGAGAAGAGCCAGTGATGCGTGTGGAAACATGGCGTGACGATGTGGTTTCTTTATCGATCTAAAGAAGAACCCGCCCGCCCGCGTTTAGTCTTTAAGGAATCGCAGTGGCGATGGCTGTTCTTTAAGGGCACGGGAGTCGGGCTTTCCAGTTGTGACCATGTTCTCTCGCTTGGTTTTACAAGGGTAATGAGCTCCGCTTGCAACAGGTGCTCTGCCTGAATGGCTATTGTTTTCGTCTCGTCCCCTTTAGAGTAAGAACAAACGCCCAGCCCCCAGCCGATCTCGACAGGTATTCGAACTTTGGCTTCCCGACCTCAGCAGTCAAACCGCTGGACTAAGTAACTGCTATCTGCATTAAGCTTTGAATTAACAACTTACAGCGAAATAGATTCGGAGCAGAAAGTCCCTTTGGAAAGTTTAGCAAGTAAAACCAAATAGAGATCCCTGCCGTAATAATCTGCACCCCGCTCTCAAATAGATGACCCGTGTCTACTTTTCACGCATGCAGCCATTGTAACTCGTGAAGAAGAGAGGCCGAGGGGCAGCAGCAAGCCCTTTCTCGTTTTCCTAGAAAGTTTGCGTGTTAGCTGAGATTTCCCCCGAAGTTGGCAGTCCGAGCCTCATCTGCCAGCACAGGCGCCATATTGCCAACGACCTTCCCCCGTCTGTAGCTCCTGCTCTACCGAATAAATTGTCTATTTAGAGAAGGTTCACCAACGCACACAATCTGATGCCACGCCCTGCTGCATCACTGCAGTCAACTGTTGGTATTAACCGGCGACATTCTCTCTAAACTGTTTCCGCATCAACATCACTGAATTTGGCTGCGCCGCGTTCATGGGTAGAAGGAAATACCACTGATCTGGTTTGTCCGGTGGAAGCCGTCAGTAACAGATGTAGATAACGAACGTCGCGTTTCCTTGTCTTACACGCATATTGGTTCATAGTACAGTTAACCCCCGTCATATCGCGGTTTTCCGTAGCATCGTTTACGAGTTTAAATCCCCGCTGATTGGCTGTTCTGTTTTAGAAGCCTCTCGCAGGGAGAGAAGCTGTTCGCCTTGATCTGTCTGTTCGCCTTGCTGTTTTATTGATAACCCCAAGGATGCCACCCAAACGCCCATAATCTAAGGCTTCTGGTGAGCCAAAGAGGAGGAGAAAGTTCTTGACGATTCAGGAGAAGGTGGAACTTCTCGATATGATAATGGAAGGACAGAGTCACGCTGCCATAGCCCTACATTACGGTATGAATGAGTCAACAGTTCGCTACATCAATAAAGATGAGAAGAATATCAGGGCAACCGCTTCGCTGTGCATCATTGAAGGTGCAAAACGAGTTGTTTCTATCTGCAATAAAAACATCGTCAGGATGGAAACTGCCTTGGCATTTTGGATCCAAGATTGCCGAAAGAAAAACATCACTTTGGATGGTAACACCATCAGGACCAGGGCAAAGAAGCTGTACGACACTTTTGCCGATCAAAGAGGTTCTGAAGAAGATTTTTTTGTTTTCCATTGCTCTTGCATTCTCTCAATATCTTTTATGTGTTTCTATTGTTTTAAAAGTGTGTTTAAAGACCTTAAAATGCATTTAAAAGTACCGTAAAAGTTATAAAAACATGCCTAGGGTGTATTTAAATAGGGTATTTCTATTTCATGGATTTTCACTTATCGCAGGTGGGTCTGGAACGTAGCCCCTGCGATGGAGGAGGGACTACTGTATTCACATAGAACTCCACCTAATCACATCCTCTGAGCGCGCACAGACTTGGAGCCGTGGTGAAGGCTTGGGGGGGGGTCTGATATAGGGTAAAACAGTCCACGAATCGACGTTTAAATTAGGCAGGTTACGATCGTTCATCCATCAGATCCCCAGACGGACTAACGATGTACTCTGGACGAATGGATTTCGAAAGACGCGCAACAAACTGCAGTTGCTTTTGGGAGTCCCGAAAAAGTCGAAAACTGAGCAGCAATATTTTCTAACGTTTTGATGACCCCCCCCCCCTAAAGAGAGGAGAGAGAGAGAGAGAGAGAGAGAGGAGAGAGAAGAGGTGGATAACATGGCGGGCCCGGATGGCCAGTGATTGTTGTATTACTCTCACTGGTTGAATCGACATTGAAGATATCGTTGTGGCGAAGCACTGTTTTTAAAGATTGCTAAATAAAGGCTCTGTCTGACATTTTACTAACTGAAAGACTGTTGGACGACGCACTTAAATATGGCTCGCCTGTTGACTTCTAATATCACGTTTTACAAAATTACAAAATGTCTTTTAAATGGGAAAAAAAATCCAAGAACCATCGCTGTGTACAGTTGTGAGAAAGAGACACCAAAGAACGCACAGTATAAGCGTATATTACTACTGTCCATCGTGGTAATCTCAATGGTAAAATTACCAGTCTTATAAAATTGCGAAACGCATTTCAATAATAATAATAATAATAATAATAATAATAATAATAATAATAATAATAATAATAATAATAATAATAATAATAATAATAATAATAATAATAATAATAATAATAATAATAATAATAAAATAATAATAATAATAATAATAATAATAATAATAATAATAATAATAATAAAATAATAATAATAATAATATAATAAATAGTTGAATATCTTTCATAGATAGTTCGCCCATCGTGTGTATTTCGAGCAAGAACTAAAATAACGACGTGGAATCAATGCAACACCATGAAGCAACATGCACAGCTATGACGAACGCAAAGTTGTTTACGGTTTTCTTGTTAGGAGAGCTTTCGCCAATTATACCGGAATTTCTGTTTTGAAAATGATATAGGCGAACTATTTATAAGACGAACTGAGTATGATCTTTAATTAACATATTTTTAATATATATTTTTTAAAAAAAGTTAGCATATAAATAAATTAAGCAGTAAAACTATAGCGAGAGAGAGAGAAGAGGAGAGAGAGAGAGGAAGAGCGAAGAGCATAAAAAGTTAGAGAGGAAAAAGAAGAAGCGAACAAAAAGAACACGAGAAGAAAAAAAAACGAGCCACGAGAGACGAGATGCTCGAGAGAGAAGAGAGAGAGAGAGAGATGATGATCAGAGAGGAGGGAGAGAGAGAGAGGGGGAGAGAGAGATGATGAATCAGATAGAGAGAGAGAGTAGAGAGGGGGGCGAGAGCGAGATGATGATTCGAGAGACTAGGGCGACGAGAGAGAGAGATTACTTAACTCTGTGCAATTTCGTGTCTCTGTCGGCGGATGGTCATAGAAATCGTGCTTTCCACATGGATGGATCTGTAAAAGTCTCGCTTGGCCAGGCACATGGCAGCTTTAAAAAGATCGATAGTTTTCTCAGACGTGCGCTCCACTGTCTGTCTTTTTCATTATTATTTTTTATTTTTCAAATTTATTAATATTTCCATTAGTTTTTATGGTCTCGTTAACGACGAGTTCTTGACTCGGGTTCGTGAAGACAGCGCCACCTTTCGCCACCACCGAAGGACAGCCGGGTAAGCGGTCCGCGTGTGAGTTAGGGTGGCTGCCGGCGTGTACCGTTATATACCTTACCTACATCTCGTGGTTGCGCCCCCGCCTTCGGCCGAGAAACCGCGGCGCTGAAATGTCAGGTCGGTTTACGACCCTTTTTATTTGTTTTGGAACCCGAGACACAAACAACAAATCTTTGGTGTTCTTATATCTGAATGGCGTAGCGGCGGGAGGAGGATTCCACCAGATAGAAGAGAAGGGATCTCGAGATTCGGGCCCGATCTGCTCCAACGACCCGAGGCGAGTGGTCCAGCGCCGTGACGGGGGACTATCAGAACAACGCGAGAAAGCCAATCTGGAAGAGCCTTCAGACCTAAGCAGATACACATGTTCGACGTAAACACTCTTTGTTCGCGAGAGTCCCAGCCCTCGGGGGTCGGTTGGTGAAACCCGATTCTTCAGAATACCGTTCGCATTACTTCTCTAAATAGGGAGCCTCGATTAGAGGAGCCGAGGGACAGGGAGGGGGGAGAGCTGACATGCGCAATGCGGCTCCACGTTCTCGTCGTTCGCAGACTTCGCTGGGAGAAACTGTCCTGAGAGTGCTTAGGCGGCTGCGTTGTCAAATGGGCGCCCAAACAATTGGTCCCTTCGGAATGTGAACGCAAACACAATTGAGTACGGTTCTCTGTACCGACAGTAGATCTCGCCGATCGCAGTAAGGGCACCCCTCCCACCCGCTGCGATTACCACTTGAAAGAAATTTCAGATCCCTTTCGCATAAATTCCACAAATTTTAAAATCCCTTTATTTCCTTTTCTCTCCGATTATCAACACACATCGGTTCCTTTTAGTTTTGTTTTACCCCGGCGTCTTTATTAAAGAACTACTCGCAAAAATGCATTCAAAGTGGATCGACAGCCCTTTAAAATAATCTCGCATTACAGCTTTAATTAATACAGAGTGGAGACATTAAAGCGGCCAGTGAATCTTTGTCGGACCTGACGATTTCTTCATCTTTAAGTGGACTTTCGATATAAAACTTTCGAGGTGGTTCACTGTTTCTTTCTTTTATACATAAAGATACCAGGTGGATGAACCACAGCTTACTGACCTGTCGGTCCGCAGAAAACTACCAAATCTTTCTGAGAATATCAGTAATAAGTTTACCTATATATTTTCAAGTCATCTATTCATTTATTTAATTAAGATATACGTAAAATTTGTATGTTCAATTTTTCTGCTTAGCCAGGTTGCTCTATTTGTTACAATTTAATGTTAAAGTAATAAACATTTAGGTATTTTTCAAATGGGTTAAAAGTTTTATATTTGTGATCTCTCTCTCTCTCTCTCTCTCTCTCGCTCCTCTCTTCCGCTTCGCTCTCTCCATCCCTCTTGATCATTCGCTCGCTTTCTCTTGCTCCATCCCTCTTATCATCCTCACTCTCTCTCTCTCCCTCTCTCCATCCTCTTATCAACCTCTCTCTTTCTCCTCCCTTTTATCATCTCCTCATCGCTCCTCCTCGCTCCATCCCTCTTATCAACCTCTCTCTTTCTAGAACATCCCTTTTATCATCGCTCTCTCTCTCTCCCGCTCTCATCCCTCTTATCATCCTCTCTCTGTCGCTCTCTCTCTCCATCCCTCTTATCATCCTACTCGACTCGCTCTCCCGAGCTCATCCCTCTGAGCATTCTCTCTCCTTCTCTTTCTCCATCCCTCTATCATCCTCTTCTCTCGCTCCATCCTCTTATCATCCTCTCCCTTCTCATCCCGCTTTCATTCGCTCTCTTTCCTCTTTCCCCCAATCCCTTGTATCGCTCTCTCTCTCTCTCTCCCCTCTCTCCATCCCTCTTATCAACCTCGCTCTTTCTCCATCCCTGTTTTCATCTCTCTCTCTCTCTCCCCTCTCCATCCCTCTTATCATACCTCTCTCTCTCCTCTCTCTCTCCATCCTCTTATCATCCTCGCTCTCTCTCTCCCTCTCTCCATCCCTCTTATCATTCTCTCTCTTTCTCTTCTCCATCCCTCTTATCTCCTCTCTCTTTCTCCATCCCTTTATAGGATCTCCTCGTCTCTCTCTCGTCTCTCTCCTCCCCTTTCTTCTCTCTCCATCCCTCTTATTCATCCTCTCCTCTCTCTCCATCCCTCTTATCACTCCTCTCTCTTTCTCCCAATCATCCCTTCTCTTCATCTCTCTCTCTCCTCTCTCCCTCTCTCTCTCTCTCTCTCTCTCTCTCTCCTCTCTCTCTCTCCTCCCTATCTCTCTCCATCCCTCTATCATCCTCTCTCCGCTCCACCCTCTTATCATCCTCTCTCTTTCCATCCCTTTTATCATCTCTCTCTCTGTCCCTCCCTTTCCCCCAGGAGTTATTGATCTTCGTCCTATCGTTTGACGTAAACAAATATGCATTCCCATTCTGCGTCTTTGTTTCAGTTTGCGCTGCAAAAGCGAGGACAACGAACAAGACGTGCGTCCTCGCTTATCGTCTCTTTCCACTTGCCAGCGGTTGACAGGCGTCCGGAAGATTCAGTCGTCAAGTCTATCCAGCTATTCTCGCATCAGCTCTATTCTCTCGCTTTTAAAATTCTTGCTTCTGTCTGGAACGCGGAAATACCTTTGGGAAATTAAAGCGTCAAACCAGCCATGTCTGTGGTAGGCTTTCTCTCTAATGACTGCCACCAAAGTAATTTATACAATATTCATCACCTTTTATGGTTTAGCACCACGCAAGAATCACGTACAAGTATCCGGCCGGTTCGTTAGCTTTAGCTTTCCCAGAATTCTCAGTCTCCTTCCGGTTTTTTTGTGCGCCGGCACGCGCCGGTATGCTGTTCTCGAAGCCCGTGAGGCTGAGCCAACACGCGAACTGCTTAGAGATATTGTATTTAGCGACTGCGTTCGTAGCTGCAGATGGTAACTTTGTTCGGAAAGAAGTTCGCGGATTCATTAGCGCCACGTTCTGA
This sequence comes from Nautilus pompilius, assembly GCA_018389105.1. Taxonomy (NCBI): domain Eukaryota; kingdom Metazoa; phylum Mollusca; class Cephalopoda; order Nautilida; family Nautilidae; genus Nautilus; species Nautilus pompilius. The sequence goes on from JACATO010000107.1 coordinate 26,151, forward strand.
AAGACGAGTAATGGCCGACACCCATCCGGTTTCGAGGAGGAGGAACTTTGATCGGTATATTAGAGCAACAATTACAAGCCAGCGCCAATCTCAGTATCCGTTTTGAAGTTAAACCCGCATCTGGACCAAATCAGTAAACTCAGAAACACCGAATCGCGAAAAAACTTTAAATTCCAATTATTGGAATTCGTTTTTTTTTTTTATCTTTTGATTTGAACTTTAATTTTAATAATATAAATATAAATATATCTATATATATCTGAGAGAGTGTGTGTGTTAGCTTCCAGTTTTTCCCCCGGAAGCAACACATCCGTGACGGCGCATGCTGCTGCCCTGTTCCGTCATCTGAGTTATATTTCCTATTTTAGCCATCAAGGAGAGCGAGCCGCCATGTTTATTTACCCAAACTTGTTGCCGGTGCGATCGTATTCGCAGTGAGAGGCTGACGGCAAATCGAAGGAAGAGGAAGGAGAAAAGAAGAAGAAAGAAAGAAATTAAAGAACCACTTACGCAGTATGTATATTTTCCGAGCTGAGACTATCTTTTTGGCAAAGCTTTCAGAACAGATCGGATGAGATTTCAAGCAGGCACGTAAATAAACAAGAACAAATGGGGCGAGTGCGAGTGGAGTATCTGCATAGTTACGGGATTATCTTGTTACGGTCACCATCTGAGGTCTCACCTGGACATTTTGGACTGAACGTTGTTGATCGGCAATAACCATAATGGTTCGAATTCTAATGACGGAATGACTTATAGTCTCGAAATCACAAGCAACTGTCAAGGAGCAACAATAATTCCGGCTCGGTTAGATATATAGAAACACCCTCCCCCTTTTTTGTTAGTTAATAGAATTGCTAATAGGTACAGTAAATTACGGGCGAGTTTGGTTAATAGCGACAGTATCAGTCAGTCGACAAACCGGATTGATAGCCATTTTTCTTCACTGGTGGGTGGGAGGGGGTGACCTCGAACAAGCCTCGATGTAGCTAGTAAACTGAACAAAATGAAATCTCCTCTGTGACTCATCACTGAATAAGCGCTATTTTATAAATAACTTGTATCCTTGTATAGCACGCACTTAATGAATAAGCGCTAATTTATAAATAACTTACATCCTTGTATAGCACGCACTTAATGAATAAGCGCTAATTTATAAATAACTTACATCCTTGTATAGCACGCATTTAATGAATAAGCGCTAATTTATAAATAACTTACATCCTTGTATAGCACGCATTTAATTAAAACCCATAAGATCCCCCACGTGTGTGTGTGTTTTAAAATGGTTATCTCTCGTTGTTTTGTTTTTTTTTTCGAATTTCAAAACCAGTCGGGTTATCGGAAATGTTTCCTGTTTTGATCTCAAAATGAACCATACAAGAGATCCACAACACTATCTAGACAGGAAAGGGGAGAGGAGTGCGTGACACCGGAAGCCATGGCCTGCCCGTAATTGCCCAGTACACTCCGGCCGACCTGAACAGGGTCCCCACTAGAATCCTTTATTTTTTTTATGAGATGCTGATGGGGAGGAGGGGACCCCACGTAGCCGGCTGGTGAAGGAAAAGCGAGAATGAAGTACGCTGTACGCGAAAACCGAGTCGGTTCCGACCAAGATTCGAACCGAGGCTAGGCGCTCAAGCTTAGCGGTCCGGTAGGCTAACCACCCGACCACCGTGCCGCGCCACGCAAGGAACTAGATCGGATTAAGCCAGCCTGCTCGTACATGACACGCAGCAGTTACCCCTGTAGGCTGTTTGTTATTTTATTAGTAATTATTAATTAATAGAATCCCCTCCCGCGTTATTAGTGCGCTCCGCGGAGAGGCGGGAAGAATGACTCTTTTATGCCTCAGAATGGTCGGCTATCAATTAGTTTCATAAATTCTTGGACAGATCTGGCACTAGCCGCTCGACGAGCTGCCCCAAGCGCTTACAGCCGGACCGCTAAAAGAAAATTCCCCCCAAAAGTCTAACCGCGCCCGACGTTTCTTCATCTTCACCTCTTCAGCGGAAGACCGTCAGGTGTATTGATCACCTGGAAAACGTCTAAGGGTATTTCTCTCTAAAATAAATTGCTAATACCCGAATAAAGTCTCTCAACGATGAACGCTTAAAGCTAAGCATTTGTGGGGGGGGGGCTTGCCCCCTGTAATTTTAGATAACTATAACTGCTGATGTCCTCACCACCCCCTGATCATTCTAGTAAAATCTGTCTCTGGACCTTTCCCAGTTAGACGACATCTCTTTAGCGTTGGACGTATCAGGGCTGGACTTCATACTCCTTGGACGGATCTAACCGACGGCTTGAATGTCTGAGCCAAAACTTGCTGTTCTACAAACAGCAGATATACAATCCATTTTACCACATACTCGTCCAATGTTTCCCAATTTTAGGTTACCGTCTATAAAAAAACCCCGCCAACATATTTTTCATATTTTAAATTTATCAAAACGTCACCCAGATCACGTCTACGCACGTACCCTAACCCCTACCCCCCCTTTTTTTTCTTTTTTAATTTCTATTACAGGTGGAATAAAATTAGCAACATTTCCCCTGAAAACGAAACCTCTTCCCCTTCTTCCTAGTCCCGCTTTCGACTGCTCGCCCTGCTTCCTCATCAATCACTGGGTTGGATAAAGTAAGTTTATATCTAAGAGGCCTCCCTAGTGACAACAGCCCGGAGTATATATGGATTCTGGATTCTTGGATCGTCGCCTAGCAGTCCCAACATCACCGCTCGTGGCCGCGGGCGATAAAGATGCCGAAGTTTGGGGGGGGTGGTGTGTGGCCGATTATGTGCGAGTTGAATCATGACATAGTCGTGTCGGTGGTGGGGAGGTGGGGGAGAGGAAAGACGATAGCACCCCGGAGACGGGAGATTGCAAGAGAACGGCTTTCCTTTCAACGTTTCCATCTATAAATCTGAAACGTGCCAGCCATTTATGAGAAATGATCCGTACAAGTTTTGGAGGACCGGGGGGGGGGGAGAAATCGCATTTTGCTACAATACCGAAATAAACTCGCGGTTACCGGGGGCGGGGGCGGGGCTGCGAGATGAGAGCGACACGGGTCTTCTCCTCGAGCGCTTCCGAGCAGAAGTAGGGATCTCAAACGCACCTCGAGTGTCACCGCCATCGCAAAGCGTCTGGGGAAAGTCATCAGGGAGAAGTTAAGTTTCATCGGACTGTTTACCCGGATGAGTAGGAGATGAAACGGGTGCAACCGGAAGAATTTTTTTTTTATTATTATTATTACTTCCGGTAAATGTACAAAACGTAAGGCGAAGGTTTGTTACTCTACATTTAGATGGCGCTATCTGGATTTTCTCTGCTTCACGTCTCGTCTGTGCCGGACCAGAGGGTTACTTTCTGTGTATACCTTATTTGAAAAAGAAAAAAGAGAACTTCCTGTCATGGCGGCTGTAGCCATAGGCACTCGGAAGTCCGCGCGCATCTCAGCGGGATCTCCATTTGGCTTGGAACATCATCTCGTTCCGGTTATGTTTTTGACGTGATGCAAAAGTTAGAACAATTTTAGTTTGTTACTTCAGTTAAGATAAATGCATTAATCGGCCTCTAAGTTTATCCACATACAGAATGCTCGAATTCGAACGTATCGGAGGAAAGGGGGAGGTAAGCGATCCGTTGAAGAGAGACAGAAATAGATGAGCTTAAAGTTCATACCAATGACTTGTTCCCTGGCGGCTGTATCGCCTATTTTTACCTGGTATGCTCATGACCGAAGCGCACACTGCTTTGTAGTTTCTTCAAATAATAGAAAAATTACTAAAACTGAGAAAAATGGCAGAGATGTAACATTTAAGCAGGTAATTTTCGAGAAGTCCTCGTAATTCATGAGAACAGATGTGGCTCGATCGTCAGTAATCAGAAGTGTCAAGCCATATGACCATAGATCATTCGAAGATAAATTCTGTCATGGTTATTTCTACGGTGGTGTACAACTTCTGACCGGGTCTGTAGTAACCGGAAAAGAAACGAGGAGTCGCGTCTGTGAACGAAGCATTCCAGTTGTTTTTAAATTAAAATCCGAAACGGTTTAGGGGTGGGGTGGGCCGGGGCCCATGAATCCGGAAAACCGGATGTCGTGCATAATGTGTTCGAGTGCCACGGGGACGAACGACGATCGCGACTCGATCCTTCGTGGATTACGCCGTGTCGGCCTTTGTTCTTCTGCCCCATCGCCTTGCGCACACAACACGGGCTTCAGTCAGAAAGTAGGAGCGGGAACAATACGGAGCCTATACCCGCTGGAATCCGTCAGGTAATTTGATTAGGTACGTTTCTTGTCAGTGTATCCACTTGTGATAAGTTTATCTCACTCACTCGTTACGCAAATTAAACGGGGATTAGTGTGTCATTGCAGGGCCGATAAGATTGCACGCCACCTGATTTGCTCTGGGAGTATCGTGACCTCCGCGGAGACGAGGCCAGCGACCGAGACCCGCCCTCTCCGTCCGCCTCCAGGAACGAAAGAAAACGTGGCAAGACTGCAGCACTACCTGCCCCCGAGAACTGCCGGCGTGCCCCAGCTCCAGGCCCTCCTCCGGTCGAGGTGGGGGGGGTTGTAAAGAATCGGGGAGTGGGGGTGCGCGCTGACGACGCAAGCTGGGGAGAGATGGGGAGGTGCAGTCCGGCGAAACCTCGTTATCATCGGTTCTCGTAAATCCTGTTCCGGGTTTTGCTAAATACCGCGTGATCTCGGCTCCGAGCTGTGCTAATGATCTAAAGTTTTTTCGCTTAGCTACCACGTGTTCCCTATTCAGAGAAGTGCACCGTTCGACCTTCGGTCACGTGTTGTTATCTCGCCTAAATAATTAGAAAGAAAGGAATATTTTGTATCAACTTAAAATATCGAAGAAAAATAAAACTGATATTTAAAAAAAAAAAAAAATCCAATACTATATTTGTTTCGGCGGCTTAATATTTTGACTCCAATATTCTGGATTCCTTCTGTAGGAAAATAGCTTTAAATTTCTATCAGCCATTCTACACACCTGAGAAACGTTCTGCGCAATAAAAACTTGCATGTCGTTTAAGGTAGAATTATGCGTTTTAAAGCCACTTTACAGATGTCTTATTGAGGAGGAGACCAGGGCTAATCGTTGTAGGGGAAAGTTTTTAGATTACCAGTAATTCCAAATTAAACGTACAGATGAGACTATAATCGTCGCCATATTCTTTGCTCTGCTATGTGGACATAGCCTCATGTATACGTAAGCATATGACGTCGATTATAGTCTCATCCATCTATACGTTTAATTAGAAATTTCTGATGCGCCAACAGCGTAACTTTGTAACAACTAGTTCCGGTTTCCCCTAACTTAGCGAAATGTTCCATAATGTCAAAGTACAGTTGTCCCCCGGTATTCGAGGGGGTTACGTCCCTTGAGCACCCGCGAAGAGTGAAAAACCGCGAATATTGGACGTGGTCCATAAAAATGCCTATAAACGTCAAAATATAACGTAAAATATAATTTAAAAAAATATAAGTAAATATATAATAATAATTTAATAAAAAATACAACACTCAGAGAAACACTCGAGATAGCTACATGGGGTAAACTGGGATGGTGCGGGGCTGCTGGGCTGCATCTGCCTGAGACAGCGCCTCGTGGGCAGCAGCCAATCAGCAGCGAGGAGAAATGAATAGCGCTCTCGGATTGGCTACTTTAAACCCTCCAGCCAATAGCGTTTATTTTATATTGATATTTTGCTGAATTTACGTTAGTATTTATATTACAAAATTAGTAAATTATATTGTTATTAATAATTTAGCGTTAAAAGGCGTGAAAAAATATATATTACCACGAAAAAAGCCATAAAAAATCGCGGAAGATATCTGCGATTCCGCGAATATGCGGGGGTTTCCGCGAACAATTATTGGTTAGGTTCTAAGGAAAATTCCGCGAATAACCGGGGGCCGGGGGGTCGACTGTATTTAGGAATTAAGTGCATATTAGCGACTTCCTACCATTCCCGTGAAACACGTCAAAGTTAGTTAAACAGTTATATTCCAGATGTTGCATGAAGGCTTTACCAAGAACAGTGCTCTTGTAGCTGTATAGGAACGTTAATGCCATCACAGCTGTTATCTACTTTCTACCGAAAACCCTAAAACGATTTTTTTCTTTCTTTTTTACAAAATCCAATTTCTCCTAAGCAAACTCTTTTAGTTTTTGAAATTCTAGGGTCCGGTTCTTGAAAGGAGAGGCATGATGAGGCGATATCTTTTCAGGAAGGGCCGAAACCATCCACAACCCTTTAGCAGACTCGAAACCGTTTTACTCAGAGTTTGTTTGGTCGTAACTATAGCGACTGCAATAATTTTAATGTATTTATAATATATTTTAATACATTTTTTACCTAATTAATCATTTCGATTATTTCTCTATTGTTACTTCAATTACTCAGCTAAGCTTGATGATGTTTGTTTTGTTTTTTATCTCTATAAACAATAATATTGTCAGTCATTGTGTTTTTAACTTATAAAAAGTAATGCTGCAGCCATTTTTTAAAACTGCAGTCGGTACAGCTCACCAGCCGCGGTCGTTCATAGACAAGGATAAGTGGCTTTTAAACGAGAAGAAAATAAAACGTGATACGCGTGACAACGAAGATGGAGAAGACAGGTGATCTTCGAATTATCGCGGAAGAGGCAGGATAGAGAAGTCCAGAACACGAGTAGAATGCCCATCCGACAAAGGTGAAAAGCATTTCCCAGGTTACTACGAATGGTTGACAGTTAGTAGAAGCTGGCTCGGATGTTCCACGTGTCAGTCAGAAGAGACCTTGGAACCATCGGAAAACCGAGGCTCAAAATTATCAGCTGGTGCGGGGGTCTGTTAAAGAATATGGTGACTCAAAAGTAAGAAATCAGCAGTTGCTAAGAAAAACAAAATCAGAAACTTTCTTGCCATAAACTGTCACCCGTGCACGTGAAAGCCCGAGAAATAGATTTTCTGGCTCGAAAATGAGTTAGCAGAAGAGCGATTCTAAGAGTACAAAACAACATGTAACGTCTTTCGGACTGCTTATCAAATTGCAAAATGAAATCGCCCCGTGTCAGACTTATCGCCATTAACTGACGTCCAGGAAATAAAACGGTTCGCTGGAAATGGGGCGTATTCTATAATTCAGTCATGCATGCACAGGCATTTGCCATCACATTGCGAGTGAAATGCGAAAATAGCTGGTCAAGCTCATAACCGAGAAACGATCAGAAAGTTGGCTTCACGATCGGCGAATCTCCCGCTAGTGGCGCTGGTGGTAATGCTTGGGTGTAAAACTGCCAGAATCGGCCGACGCGTGTATTTCCTTTTTCGAACTTGGGAGGAACTGGACAACCCGGAAGTTTCTTCTACTGTTGTAGAAACATTTCCGATAGTCTGGGTGTCTGACTTTTGAGTGTGATGGCTTTTCTAAGATGCTTGGAAAGCGCACCGGCGGCGAAGTTTGGTACTGTAGCAGTCAGTCGTCACTTGGAGCTCTGGCTGTGGTCGGAAGAGTCATATGGAAACATGTTTCTGACAAGTTTCATCCCCTAAAATCAAGACGGAACTTAAGTCTGTTGCGCCACAGATGGGCATTAGGCTGAATTCACCGGAGAATGTTTGGGGTATCCGCCCAGTGTCGTCAAGAGCACGTTCCATGAGATAAAAAAAATCGCACAAGGAGCGAAAGGGTGCAGTAACTGGGGCATAAAAGAAACTAAGTGGCTCAAAATTTTGTGATGAATATGGGACTCATGTTGCATTCCTTGACAGAACTTGAACACATCTCTGAAATTACAAGATAGACAAATTACACTACTAGAGGCTAATCGTCTCGCTTCCCTAAAATACCACGCGTTCCAACCAATGACACCTAATCCAGGGAAATATTATGAAGCAGCGCAAAATATATTTAATAAATTAGAGTTCCAAGGGATTACATTTGGTGCGTGACAAGATACTCAGAATCAGCCAGCAAGATTTCTATCAGAATTTAAGTGATAATATTAAGATACGTATGTTTACGACAAGAACCTCTCGCATTTCTTCAGGAAGCGACAGCCAGTCAGACTGAGAAAATTACAGTGAACTGATTAACTATTTGGAGACTTCTGATAAAATCAAAACAGTGACCCACGTTTTGAAGACAAGCAGGGCTACGTCTGCGCGAACAAGTGTTTAGGACTTTCGAGTGAGTGTCTCAGGAGACTTTTCCAGCCACTTAAAGTCAGCTGCATATACTCTGATTATACCAGCAGCAGAAGGTGAGTGAGTGGTCGCTCAGCGACATGAACGTTATTATCTTTTCTGTTCGAAACTCAATCCTACTAAAGACAGCACCGAGTTTGATGTCCGTCTTCTTGGATGGCCCCCCTTCCGCTTAATGTTTTTAATCCAGAAGACCTATGGTAAAAACAAAAGTGGTTTGTAAAAGGGTTGTCGTCACGCGGACTTACACTCCTCTTGTCTTGCTATTGCAGAGAGGACGACGAGAATATCCGAAGACCTTTTTGAAGGTACGTCGTGTTCGTGTGTCTAACGTTAGGGTGCTTATATTCCTTAATGGCTGAGTAATGGCGTCGATAACGTTTCTGTAATTAGGATACAACGCGAAGACGAGCAGTTTTGACCGCAGTGTTGCATATAATGGATTCTAGTTCACAGCTGAGCTCCTTTCCAATATTTCTAAATAATAAATTTCACAAATTAAAAAAAAAAAAAATCCCAGCGAAATATAAATACGCGACAACTGAACATGAGATCAGTTTTAAAGACGACCATTTGCTTTCATTCCATCACGACTTCCCTCTTTTGGATTTTATTATATATATTTTTTAATGATTCTTGACAAATATCTGTATTTCTTTCGCGTCCTAACTCAAATTACAATTAATTTATGACGATTAAAAGTCTGGGACCATACCGGCTGTCGAGTTGTTTTAGCTGTATGGCCTCATTAGTTAAAACGTAAAATGGCGACAGGGTAAACAGCGAATTAAAGTGTTCGGAACTTTGTAGAAAAAAAGGGAGAAAAAAACAGCAAATAACTAAAACGTCGCATAAATATAATTATGCGATCGTTGTGTGTTTTTTTTTTCGAGTAAATTTTTTTAAAAAATAGAAATTTTAGCCATAACTATGATTTTGAGAGTAAGTTCGTACTTCTTGTGACCGTTATTGGCGCCAGGCATCACGAGTTTCCGTTTGGATGATCTAGCGACGGTGGCGACTCACTCTGTAAACTCTGCCATATACTTTTCGGCAAAGATAAATTGTATGCTGCATCTTAAAGACAAAAAATCCCACAACAAACAACACCAACAACAAATAATAATAATAAAATAATAATAATAAAATAATAATAATAATAATAATAATAATAAAATAATAATACTAATAATAATAATAATAATAATAAGTTTGTTTTGAGTAAAATAGTAAAATTCTCTGTTGTTTTTAAGCATGCTCAGTAATTTACTGCGGGTCCTCATGACGTCATACTTCCGCAAAGAACAGGATGGTTCTTGTCAGGTTCGCTCTGACGTTTCCGCTTTCCCATATAGCGCCATCTGATCGATTGAAAAACTGAAAGATTTCCCAATGCAACCCCACCTCCTTCGTCCGCGCTATAATCTGCTGGGAGGAATTAGAAGTGAAATCTGAAATATATCCTACAGAATGTTATTCAGTCCCCAGAAATAGCCGACACTGACTCGACTTGCAGCCCAGCCCCAGATAAGACAGGAATTAACGTCCCTTCTGAGCCAGATACTAATTTGACATTCCTGGCATGTTTATTTCACCTTTGGCAGGTGCTGACATCTAACGAGGTTGTCTTGACAACAGTATTAATGGCTTTCCCATAAAATACAAATCGTTCTGCTGGAGTCGGCGCTTGCCTGTCTTGTCCGATGGAGATGGGTTTTATGCTCAGTTTTCAAATAGCATCTGTCACTGTTTGAGCGGGAGTCGAGAAAGGAAATCTTATCGTGTCGCCATCGTGGCCTGCAGGGGAGGAAAAGGGTTTGTCGTCGGTAGTGGATGGAGTGGATGAGGTAGCCGGAAGTTTGTATGGAGAGGAGAGGCGGTTATTTGTGGCTCTCTCGCTTCTCTCTCTCCATCTTCTCTCTCTCCTCTTCTCTCTCTCCTTCTCTCTCTCTCCTCTCTCGTCTCTCATCTCTCTCTCTCTCTCTCCATCTCTTCTCTCTCTCTCTCTCTCTCTCTCTCTCTCTCTCTCTCAGCTAGCGACATTTTCAGCTCCCAACCAAACCCCCCTAAATTATCTTTTACACAAAATACACTTGTTGTGTGAAAGCCATTCTGCTGGCAACAATACAAGCAGTACATAAAGTTCTCCTTAAAAAAGAAATTTTTTTTCGCAAGGATATTCGTTTCTAATCGCAATTTTAAATAGATATTAAAATTACAGTTATACGCCTACTTGCATAACAAGTAAAAGTTCCGATATATTAACGAACTACGTTAAAACTGGTCTTCTAAAAGCCGAAACAAAGCGAGCTGTGAAGCTAGCGAGACTAAACAAGCCGAAAATATAATATTACTAATTTTGTTTTCGTAGAAGCTCCGCAGCTACTTAAGGCTACATTAAAGGGAGATAAAAGTCCGATAGCAAATCCGTTGCCGGCTTTGTGGCTCATCAGAAGTGTTTTGTGCCAAAATATTATGCTTTCACGAACCAACAGTATCGTGTGATCTGAGAGCCGGCCTCGTTTGGGGCTGGCCAAAGAGCTTGACGTCAGAGCGCGTGAAGAACTGGACGACATTAAGCCCGTCACGATTGTTTGTTTTACCTGTTGATTGCATCCTTGCTGCAGGTGAGATATTTCCAGCCAGTGAAGCCATTTCCTGGAACTGCCTTTTGAGCAATAAAGGTTAAAGTGATCAACTTTGAAATAAAAATTTGCTGCGGTCATGCTGAGTACCTCCTACATGAACTTTCATTCTTTCTTGTTGTTTTTCTTGTCCTTTTCCTTTGGCTGGGAGACCTACGTCGGCTTTTTCTGCGGTCTCGATCGGAAAATATCTTGTGTACACTTGGGGTCTAAAACCAGAGGACCCTTATTTAGTGATCGAGATCTGTCAACTACTTTATGGTTTCTACCTTTTTAAAAAAAACATAAAAACCCTGCCCCATCTGGATTTTTTAGAGAAATTAAAAGCAAGGGAACGAGAAAGTATTAATGATACCTAGAGTAAATTCAAATAAAATATATTTAAAGCGCGTTATTCACATTCTAGTTGTCTAGTATGAGCGTTGACTCGGAGTAACTTGTAATAGTAGCATACCATTAATTTATTTGATAATCGCGAATTGCTTTACTGTGAGATTCAAACTCTCTATTCCTTCTCCGGTTGGGTCATCTCTCTCTCTCTCTCTCCTCTCTCTCTCTCTCTCTATCATCTCTCTCTCACTCGCTATCTCTCTCTCTCACTCTCACTCTCTCTCTCTCTCTCTCTCTCTCTCCTCTCACTCTCTCTCTCTCCCATCTCTCTCCATCTCAACTCTCTCTCTCTCTCTGTATTCGGCCTGGTTTGTAAAAGTAAGCGCCATATTTAACTCCGGAATAGAAATTGATTTTTATCGGACGAGGCAGAGCAGTGACAATGTTTTTTTTTTTTTTTTAAAAAAGATTCTTATTATTACTGATTTCTAAAAGTAGCTATCGGAAATAAATATTGACAAAACTCTCACCAAAAAACATCGGTTACCTCCCTTACTCTTTGGAAAACACGAGAGACTATCCATGGAAATGTTCGCCCGCTACAGATAATTTCAACAAAGTGCACGATAACAGTGAAATAACGTTAAGGAATAATAGCTAATACGTGGATATTCTTCTAACGCGAATATATCCAACAATATTATGGCTTGTTACATAAGATGTCTGCGACAGTCGGATTAACAAGAGGAGAGGAGGCTACATCCATCCAGCCCATTCTTTGATTTATTTTCGTGCAAAAGCAAAGATAAGCAAAACATGGAGAGAATAAATAAGTTCAATTCTAAGGTCGTTTCTCTTATCTTCGGTTTTTCTGATCACCGATAGGCGGCGCTAAGTCAGTTAAAGTGTATACTAGTCGAAGAAAAACCGACCCTATCAATTGCCTTTCACAAACTTTCTTTTTCTTTTTTAATGTGACAACTGCCAAAGATATGTCGCCGTCTGCATGGAAAAGCGATTTCACGTTTATTATAGCATGAAATTCAATTTTAATGAAAACAGAAATCCAAACCCAGCGATTATATATAAACGGATACCTTTACAGTAACCTTAAACTATTTCTTTAAAAAAAAAAACAAAAATTTAGCCTGCAGATTTTTAGTAGACCTGTGCAAAATATCCGCCCCAAATGTATCCTTGCTAGATCGTACTCCGAAGGACGCACGTACATCTAATTACTGCTGGCAACCAAACAACGATAAGGAGGGGTACACCTCCAGAATTTATAAACATTTTGCAGTCCGCGTTATCAAGGGGCGTGCGATGCCTCAGGTCTCGGAAACATTTTACACAGGCATATCTTTCTACTAATGAAGCTTTATCTGTCCAGGGCTCCGTGTATTCTAAAGCCAAAAGTAATCGCAAATTCCAACAGCTTGTTGTTCGCGGTTACTCCCCATTATCTTCCAAGCTAAACGCTTTCTTTTCTCGAAATATCTATTTTCGAATTCGATTTTAAATATTTCTTAACAGATTCTATTTAGGTAATTTTTATTTTCAAATGATATATATCAGTTAATCGATGACTGATCGAAAGAGCTTTATGACTGAGCACTTTAGGGTTAGTTATTTCCCCATGATCGATCATTCGATTACTCGATATAATCGATTATTGTTTGAAAAAAGTATTGTAACTAAGTATTTGTACAGTGTCTAGTCATTCATACTACTGTTGTTCTTGCAATCGGTATAAATCAAGGATCGGCAACCTACGGTCAGTCAGTACTTTGATCAAATATACAAGTTAATGGCCCAGCGCTCGCAAACCACGCAATCGACATTAACCCTGCATTAATGCATGAACCCACTAATTTGTTCTAGAATTATAGCCAGGTGTCTGCTAAATTTTAATTACTGAACTGAACTGTTGTGTAGTGTTCAAATAACGTGCCACCATCGGCTGTGTTGTATATTTTGAAAATAATCGTGTCACGCTCGGCTGTGTTGTATATTTGAAAAATATCGTGTCACGCTCGGCTGTGTTGTTTATTGTGAAAATAACTTACTTAGAGATGGGGGTACAAAATTCCTTCATGTGAGCATAGCAGATTGGGGTAGATTCTTTGGAGATTGTAAACTAGACCATGTGGTAACGGGGGAAATCTTTTATAAACCGAATCTATAAAAAAAACTTTGTGTTTATCTTTTTTCATATTTTATTCGGTTGCCGGATCACAAAATGGCAGAAAAACGTGGAAAAGTAGATACTGTAATGTTCCAGGAAAAATGGACAGAAATGTTTTTCTTTGTGGAATATAACAGCAACCCAGTGTGCCTGATCTGCCATGACACGATAGCTGTCAACAAAGAATATCGCTTAAAACGTCACTACCAAACCAAACACATTAAATACGGTGAGCTGACTGGGCAGATGAGAAATGACAAAACCAATCGGCTGAGACAAGTTTGAGAGCACAACGTTCACTGTTCACTAAACAAAGCGCCGAGTCACAGAGAAATACGCAGGCCAGTTATGCAGTAAGTTCATTGGTAGCTAAGAACATGAAGCCTTTCACGGATGGAGAATTTGTCAAGGAGTGCTTGATGGCTGTGGCTGACATTTTATGCCCTGATAAGAAGAATTTATTTCCTAGTATCAGTCTCTCTGCGAGAACAGTAACGCGACGAGTTGAAGAAGTGTCCCTGGATGTGAAGCAATCGCTACGTGACTTCTGTGAAGGATTCCAATGTTTTTCTGTGGCACTGGATGAAAGTACTGATGTAAAAGACACTGCTCAGCTTGCAATATTTGTGCGAGGTGTCAACTCACAATTCGAAATTGTGGAAGAATTTGCTCAACTTGTATCGCTCAAGCGAAATACTACTGGAGCAAAAATTCTCGAATCTGTTTTACTCTGTATAAAAGACATGAATTTGAATCTCTCAAAGTTAATTTCAATGACTATGGATGGTGCCACTGCTATGGTAGGCGAAAATAGAGGTTTTGTAGCACTTCTAGAGAAATACATGCAAGACACTGGCATTGAAAACAAAATCATCAAATTGCACTGTATTATTCATCAGGAGGCAATGTGTGCTAAGGCTTCAGGAATGCAACAAGTAATGCAAGTGGTCGTGAAAACAGTAAATTTCATATTATCTCGAGGTCTGAATCATCGACAATTCCACCAACTATTATTGGAAGCAAATGATTAATACTATGATTTACGCCGAGGTGCGATGTTAGAACGGGTTTATGAACTTCGAGGGGGAGGTTGCTATATTTTTGGAGAGTAAAAACATGAATGCATCACAGATCCGTGATCTTGCCTGGCTCTCAAATCTTGCATTTTTAGTGGATATTACTTCACATTTAAATAAGTTAAGTTTGCAGCTACAAGGATGCAGTCAGCTAGTGAATGTACCTTACGAGCACATTATGGCATTTGAGATGAAGCTTCGACTCTGCGAATGCCAGCTTGAAAATTATAATTTTGCTCACTTTCCACTGCTGCAGAAAAATCAACCCACTGACACTTCGATATATGTGTCTGTTATACCTGAACTAAAAACTCAGTTTTCTTCCCGTTTTGCAGACACTCGGTCATACAAAGGGGATTTAAAGCTGTTTGCTACACCTTTTGATATAGAAGTGGACAGTGTTCCTGAAAACGTTCAGATGGAACTCACTGACCTTCAAACCAGTGAACTTATGACAAGCAGAAAGGGTTTCCTTATTGGATTTTACCAAGAGTATGTAATGGAAGCTGGAATTTATCCAAATTTAGTAGATCATGCAAAAAAGATGGCGTGCATATTTGGAAGTACCTACATGTGTGAGCAACTGTTTACAAAAATGAAGTTCACCATGAAATAGATGCACTCAACTCACAGACTAACATCTGTATGGCGTACTCAGCCTCCCCTCATCAAACTTGAAACCTGATATAGAAAAACAAAATCAAGTATCACACTGATGATATATTTTGGTAATTTCTATTGTTTTATAATTTTAGGACTTGTACTTTTTTGTTAAATTATTATCATCATTATGTAAATCATGCTTCCGACAGCATGGTCCTTGCAAGGATCCTTAGTTTCCTTTCATTGACTAGTGACGTAATGATAGCCCATTCATTGTTCCTGTTCTCAAGAATCTTTTTGACGGTCTTGGTTGGGTCAAGATGTCTGAAGTGTTGTAGTTTTGACAGTCATACAAATATGTTTGATTATTTCATCTGCGGATTTGCAGACTGGACAGATTGCATCTGCAGCCAAGTTGAGTCTGTACAAGTAGCTCTGACAAGGAAAGTGTTGCAATCTCAGTTGTGATAAAATTCCTTGTTCCTGTCTATTGATGTTCCTGTATCTTACTGATTTTGGCTCTTCTTGTAGGGAATAGTAGGCTCTTCCTCTTGTCTCATCTCGCCAGCGATTTGTCCAAATACTGAGAGTTGACTGATTGACTTGACTTCACATATGAGAGAAGCTATAGATTCCATGGGCCATGGGCTTATTGACAGGTCCACCATTTGTTGATAACCTTTCCAGGTTGTACGTTCTCTCATTTCCACTGGTTCCCACATGGCTTGGTATCCACTGAGGTGTAACAGAGACTCGAATATTGTCAATGAGGGTTAGGGTTAGGTCGTTGGTGTTTTCTCCTTTTGTTTACTCTCTCTTGTCTTTGGAGACTTTGAGTTTTCATTTGCTCAGTCAGGTGTCGATGGCAGCCATGCACTGATTAAGCTTGGTGACAATAAAGTCTAGATTGCTCTGAGTGATGGTGATGGTACCATCATCAGCATAAGTAATTTGAGAGCAGGGCTTTGGAATGATGGAGGGGAGATCATACATCGTGATATTGAAAATTGTTGGACTCAGAACTGCACCTTGTGGTGTTCCAGTACTTATGTGAAATTGCTTCGAGGTTTGATCAGATACTAATGTATCTTTCATTTAGGAAGCTTCTTGTTGATTTTAACATGTTCCTGCTATTCCAATTTCTACTGCCTTAGTGATGAGACCCTCCCACCACACCTTATCAAAGGCACTTTCGAGATCAATTAAAACTAAAACAGTATAAGGGTATTCCTTGTTGAACAGACCTTTGTGACACTGCTCGGTGACTTTCATTAGAGCATCAACAGTTCCAGCCTTTGGTCGGAATCCACATTGTGAGTGGTGGAAGACTTGATCTTTGTGTAGTTTCCAATTCAAGCGGGTGTTAATGAGTCTTTCAAATAGCTTACCTAGACAGTTTTTGAGAGAGTTATTGGTTTGTAAGACTTAATTTTTGCTTATCCTGATTAGGTTTTAGTAAAGGAATAATTTTACTAATCTTCCATGATAAGGGGTAAGTTCCCTGTTTCCAGATGTCATTGAAGAGTGAAAGTATCATGTCTTTCCCATTGATGGGTAAATCTTTAAGCATTGGTTGTGGATCTTATCATCTTCATAGCTGAGTTGGAAAGCTCAGCAAGTCCAAAATGGAGCTCTTCCACTTTCAAGGGATGATCACTATGTATTCTCTATCACAGAGCCAGGTCTCTAGAGTGGTTTGATACGACTCCGTATCCGAAAATAATTTAGGATTGATGGAAGAATCCAAAAAATACAATTTTTTAGAACAATTCTCTCCAAATAAGTAGGCCTGGTCTTGAAGATCTGTAACAATTTTACCCTCTGCTCCAAAGCTGTTTGGCTAGATCGAGTTGAGCCATTGGTAGCCTTGATTCTTTTCCAGATGATGCCTTAAGGAGAATCTGTGATGAGCCAACAGAATCTTTCCATGAGCTGCTTTTGTTAGTTTGATGATTCCTCTGACTACAGCTTGTTGTCTTTTGTAAGCAACCTTGTCTCTGAATGGGGTGTGTTTTCTTACACTTTCGCCTTGCTTTCTTTTTAGTTGGCGCTCCCTGACAATCTCTTCATTGCACCACGGCGTTCTGGGGGGGTATATATGGGTCTTGTTAGCAGATAGCTTCCCCTGCACTGGCCGCCATGTCTGGGATAGTATATCTATTGAGTTCTGTTTGTCCAGAGGAATGGTTCTGGTAGATGTGTTCTTTGTTGTTGATTGAGTTCAATGAGATCACGATCATTAATCCATTCCTGTAATCTCTTTTACCTGGACTGGTTGTCTTTGTGCTGCCCCAGTAGTGAGGGTGTTTGGCATAAAAATCGCAAGCTAAAAGTGATTGTTCTTACATTAGGAATATAATCTATTTCTGCTGTAATGTTTTTGCAACCATCTCTTGCATATAAAGGTGTCAAGTTAATGTTGAAGTCTTTATCGACAGTAACGTTGGCTGAGATGTATTCTACAATATCGAAATATCTGGTGGATAATTTCGAGATACTTAGACTGTTTCGCACACAACACACGCTCTTCCTTTTTCTGTTAAATAGTCATTTAAAAAAGATAAAGATTAATTACATGAAATTTTCTTTAATAAAAAATCTTTTTACAAATACGAACATATTTATTTAACGTGTTTTACAACAATATTTTCAGCTTGTAAAATAGCTAATATTAATAATAGTGATGCCATTTTAGGAGATTTAAAACTCACGGCCCGCCGGTCAAAAGACAAGTTTTCTATGGCCCACTGATCAATAAAGGTTGTCGACCCCTGATCTATAATATTCAAATTATTATGGCATGGATCTGTGGGAAATTTTCTTTGCACGCTTCAAACACAGTATTGAGTAAAATTTAAAATTCTTTAAATAATAATAATAATAATAATAATAATAATAATTAATAATTAATAATAATAATAATAATAATAATAATATGTTTTACCCTACTTTTTATTAGAACTGCATATTGTTTATATTGCAGTATATCTAAGTGTCAGAATTAGAATTTCAGAAATATATTTTAGCATCCAATATTCAATAAATTAGCACCAAATGGGTTCCTTTGATCAGAAAGAAATTTTGTGCCTATTGCGACGAGAGAGTACTGGCAACGTTTTATGGAGAGAAAGCGAAGACTTTATGAACAAGACTGTGGTATGTGATATCTGTCACTCTACTCCAGAATCTAAGCAGTCCGTCTGTTGGCAAGATCACGCAACAGTGTGTTGAAAACGACTCGGCAAGTAATTTTTGTTGATTTTCTTGTCTCTGGTAAAACCATTAATGTACAGCGTCAACATAAAGCACAAACGACAACCAGATTTCATTTTGCAGGTGTTACATTGCTCTTCGACGAAAATGTTTGCTCTCATACAGCCAATGTGACAACTGCAACTTTGGGAAAATGGGATATGAAATGCTTGACCGTTCCCATATTGTCCGCATTCGTCACTGTTATTTCTTCTCTTCAGACCACCAGAGGATCATCTGGGTGACATCAGGTTTCAAAGAGATGAGGATGTAAAAGCAAATGTCTTGAAGTAGCTGCAAACCTATCTTAAAGATTTCTATGCTTTTGACATTAAGGTGTTATGGCACTGACGGACCATTTGCATACGTGTATCAAGAAAATACCCTGGCGAAAAGAAGTGTCATTAACTGATTTTACTTTCAAATTGTTTATAACGAAAAGTACATGCAGAATAACCGGGAAACATCTCTCGATGGATTTTCTTGACAACTTTGAGAGATTATCGGGCTCTCTTATAATAGATAGCGCGGCCTTTTGTAATTACAAAGGTAAGGCGTCCAAAGCCATTTTTTTTAGGGATTGGCAGAAGAATCATGCCAGCAGCTTTGAGGAAAATCTTCACTGACACAAGCAAGAGACGTTTACGCTTCATAAACAGTTAAGATTTTAAAATTAATTTTAATGATGCATTCATCCGCTAACTATCCAAAATACGAACCATTTGGAATGTGGGTAAGTTGATCTAGTTACAACCGTTACCTCTCTCCATGTGGCAAACAATTTCAAATTTCAGTACAAAATTAAGAACTATTTGCCATTTTTCTTAGCGAACCAGTAGAACATCCACAGCAGCAGCTGTCGGTGGTGAAGTCCGTTAATCTCAAGCTGGTTCAGGTCAGCTCGGATCGACTTAGGTCTGTTCAGCTTTCCTTGATTTACTCCGTACGGGAGACTGTCTCGTTCCCGGATACAGCTTAAGCTCCGCTAACTAACATGCGTGTTCGTTTGATGCTGATGGTGAGGGAGCAAGAGGCATACGAACTGCCTCCCACCCCCGATAGCAAACAATACTTTTCTTTTTTAAATTGAGTCTAATGAATATCATTTTAAACCCTTGAAAACCGGTTTCTAGTCTGCCTATTAAGCGACTGGTGGACACAAGATCTAGTCGCTCGCCATCTTCGATTAATCGTCACAAATTTCTAAACGTAAACACGATCGGAGAGAGAGAGAATCTGTTTATTTGCAGTGACGACTCCCCCCCCACCCACACCATGAATTAGCCATACTGGGAAAACGCCTTCCATTCTAGGGGCCTCGGATTCTACCATCATCTGTTCTGTTTCCTTAAAATTTTAACTTACAGATTTGGTTCTCTTCTCCCCATCTCAGGCTAAATAATCATAATTAATTTTTCCGAATCATCGACCTGCGAAACTAACGTAAAATATTCGATTTCGCAACCGAGCCTCGCATTGTTGAACGTTACACTCCCCGCAGGAGTAGAGGACCACCGGGGAATGTCTCTTCTACGTCTGGAGAAAGGATTCGTATCCAAGTTACTACTTACGTTGCCTAGATCACATTTGTTGCATACCACTTGACGAAGGCGTCTCCAGATAATTCGCCAGGAGCGCTTTCCGCGAATTTAGTCACACCTTTTTTTTGTTATCTACGCTGCCAAGAAGATTCTAATATACGTATTATATTACCGGTAAAACAATGCCAGCTCAGCGACGAAGCTTATAACTCAAACAGGGCCAATCAGGTATTGAAACTTATGCCGACCCAAAAGCTGTGCGCGAGTCAAAGGTGAAAGTAGAGACCATCCTACATTTGTACTCACTGCTCTAGAAACATCCTTTAGATAACCTGTGAACTTTCTGCTACTGTAACATTGACTGACATTTCCACTGCGGTCGTCCACGAGTGGAGTTGTTGTTACAGAAGTATAGTAAATCTTATCTCAGTCCAGCTACAGTGGTAAACCAATAGATTATAAAAAAAGAAATTTGTTTAATACACCAAATGGCTAATGACCACACAGAATTTAAGAAAGGTATTGTAAGCAATCGCGGAGCAGGTACACTCCAGCAAACACAGGTACGATATCAAGAATAACGGTGTCTATTTCAACATCAGTCATTCTATCCAAGAATCAAACCTTAGTTCTAGTGTGCTCAGGTGTGTGTTAAATCATGGCGTCACCAGGTAGGTAAAAGATAAACAGTTTTCTCACCTGTCTCATATGCAGGGTAATGCAATATTCAGGAATTTTTCTTAAGAACATTTTATGGCTGGTTAGTTCGTTCTGTTCTTATTATTTGATGTTTATCTTTAGCACTTAAAAATTTTTTTCAACATCCATCTCGTTCTTAATTAGAATATTCGGTGTTTAGAACTCTCGTATCTGAGACCCTGTAATAAGCAGAAAGCTTAAAATATAATAGAATCTAATACTTCCTTTAAAGTGCTTAAAATATGAGTTTCGTTAATGGCTGTAAGATACGGTAACTCGACAAAAGCAGATGCCCCTAGAAACTCGATCAAGTAAGCCATTCCATCATCGCATGATTCAAAAGCATGGAAGTGGATGAAGGCCAGAGACTGCAGACGGGCATCTAAAGGAAGGAAGATCGACGCGAGCTGACAGACAGCGGAATAGATCGCGTAGTTGAGCGATGATGAGTTGGTAGAAGCCGATGAAAAGGCGCCCAGGCAATGAATGTTTTACTGCCGAATCTTGAATAAGACGGTCACTCCGTCATAGATTTGTGGGGACGATCTGGGCCCCCGCCGGGACGGTCTGCGAATGGACTGCAACTTCTGCCACGATACATTTACATTCTCCGAGAGAGTCTCTTCGGAAATGCCTGTGAGCACGCGGGGACATCGTACGACCGATGTCCGCGAAACTGCACCCGTAAATCAAATTACCAATGCTCTTTAATACGGTTTCTTTACCAGAAATTCGCTGCAGCCACGAACCGCCGTGCTGTTTTCATAAAGCATTTAAACCTACTTATATTCTACAACTACTATGCATGCTTTCAGAATATACCTTAGGTATCGACCTACTTATGCCTTTTCTCTGTACGACAACACTGTGTAGCAACCGGTATTTTAGATATTTATACGTTCCACACTAAAGGTAAAAAAAAAAAAAAATTATCTGCTTAAAAAAGGGATCATAGATTTCCCGCAGTGTTGACATGACGCAAAGCATATTCTCACCTGGTAGTTTTCGGCTAAGAGAAACCGTTATATGCAGATACAAGTATACCTCAGTGGCGACCATAACAATCGTGTCACAATTCAAATATTTTATATATCATATATAATGAATTTATTAAAGGAGCACATTTACTTTGTGGTAGCACCACTGTTAGAAAACCAGCGCTTCTGTTACACAAGTCATTTTAAATATTTTATAAGAATATGTCTTCGGTGCTTCATCAAATCATCTTCGTTGATGCTTAATGAATTATTCCATTGTTAAGCTGTCAGTCTATATATTTGACCAAATCCAAAATTTCAGTTTACATCGGCAGAATTTGGTTTCCGGTTATATATATATGCAGAACAAAAAAAACCGAAACAAACCGATGCCCCAATTTGCGGATTCTCTTTAGTGTTATTCTGTTTTCTCTTTGACTTATTGTGGAAGCAAGAAATACGTTAAACCTTTTTTTTTTTTTTTCATTATGACTCCATTCAGAAAAAGAAAAATAGAATTGGTTGCACTTCATTTCTTTTCCTTCCTTATTCCCTCAGTCCCCATTTCCAATCCAGCAGATTATTTCTCGCTCACCGTTCATTCTTCCGTGTCACAGCGGGTTGGTGTAGGTAGCGCGTAGCGTGCTCGCTAATCAGGACTGCGGCTGAAACTCGGAATGCTTTTCTTTCACGAGTCGGTGCCGTGTCTTGCGTCCCCATTCACTTCCCCGAAGTATTTCGCTTTTCTATGCCAGATGTTTTTCGCGTGGAATATCTAGAATTCCAGTCAGGCGATCTCTTGTATGTCGTTTTTTTTTTAGGTCGACTGAATTCGTACTACACCGGACAACTTTCGTCCCCGGGAAGCTAAATTCGGCGTCACACAGCCTCTCTCCCCTCGCTCGGCTCAGCTAACCTCCAAGATCTCGCTTGACGGGGTAATCCGGACAACAACAACAACACCCCCCCATCTATAATAAAGCGTGATAATCGTCAGAAGGAGGAGAGGGGGCCCCTTCTAGTTTAACTTTGAGGCGAGATGCTTATTTTAAATGTTCTCGCGCACATAATTAGCGGGACGTTGATGAGGGGGGGAGGGGAGATCGTGGCCAGTACGTGCGCTAAGAGAATTCTCAGAGTGAGAAATGCGCTGCTGAGCCTGTCTCCGGACCAACTGCATTACTAAGCCTGTGAGGACCCGATCTAAAAAAGTAGTTCCTGCAGCAACAAAAAAATGCTATTACTCTCAAGCTGCCAGTAGTATTGGATTATAGAAACAAGTAAACTAGGGGGGGACAAATTAACGTCTGTGCGAGAAGAAGAAGAAGAAGAAGAAGGAAGTGTTTTTGATGACATCTGACCTGTGCGAGGGCTAAAAGGTCGAAGGGTTTTTATGGCGCCGTATAAAGAGAATTTTCGTAATTCTGTGCAAACAGATGTTACATCAGACAAGTCTGGCACAATTTTGGCGCGGCCAGAACAGCAACATTCCTGACAGGTTCGAATTTGCTTGAAAAATCCTTGCTTAAGAAGGGAAAGACAACTCTTCGTCATATTGTCGTTACCACCTATCTTCTCGTTTATGAAGCCATTATCAACGTAGAAAGAAATCCTAAGTCACATCTGGCTCTACAATATATCCCTTTCAAATTCCAGGCGATAACACATCTCTTTATTTATTGCGCACTTCTGCACACACACACACACACACACACACACACACACACAACCAGTAACTTAGTTAAATTGCATTTCTCTGCGAAATATTCGCACGAAGAGAATCGTTGTTAGAATATTGTTGTTTTTGTTTTCTTGTCACATGCACTTTCGTCTGTTAATCTTTCACACGTGTTTGCAAACTTGTTCATTACTGAATACCGTTCTTTGTGCTGAGAATGATCAGAGTTTTATAACACGGAGAGATAAAAGTATTTCTTTTAAGATTATGACAATGAATCTTTATGAAGGCTAAAATGTGCAATAAGTCTGCTATTCCAGATCACTGGGCTTTACGTTATTAATGGGATATTAAGATCAAATTAAGCTAATCCGCTGAAATCTCGATAAATGCCATCTGATACGTTGAAGAATAATGAGATAACTATATCTTGTCGGTTTCTATAACTGCATAAACACAAAGGATTATGTGTTTATGAATTTCGCCAGCTGCCTCAAGGCATCATGTGGTATTTGTAACCATTCGTCCAAAAGCACTGCGCTTAGTAGGTCCAGAGGATGGCTGCAGAGAAGCTCTAGTGCGTTGTTTTAAGACATGCGAGATGCCTTATAGAATTGAAATTAGGAGATTTGAGCTGTCCGTAAAATATGTGTAAACCAGTTTTTGCGCAATACTGGCCTGATGGATGTTGGCTTCGGCGTTTTGACACATGCCATCCATCCGGATACAAACCAGATTTTCAGAATGAACTTCGTCCACCACAACGACTGGGTATTCAGGTGATGTCACTTGGCCCTCCCCCAGCGTAACGACAAAACCAGAACACGCTCCAGACAATAACACCACCTTGTCAGCCTGGATTGCTGAACCTATGTATGCATGTGTTTTACCGATTGATGACATCTACGCTACACCCGATTTCCTTCATCCTCTACAAATAAGTTGAAACCAGATTTTTCGAAACCACAACTTTTATCGACTGGTCGATAATATCCCAGTTGTAGTTCCTCAGACGATAGCCGTTAGAGAGTCGACAGTCGAGTCCCTCTTCCACTGTTGAAGGCTTTTGTGGACCGACCACGCACTGTCGCTCGACCGGGGGGGGGGGGGGGCTGACGAAAAGAGGCGGTCACGATGACGTCAGTCACCACGTTGCGTCTCTCGCACTATTCCTCGTCAACCTTTCCCCATGACCGCGCAAATTTGCATGGGGAATTTTCCTGGCCATCTTATGATTAAAGCTAAAGGTATTTTCTCGCCTTACGAGGGAAACTAGGCTTTTGAGAGATGCCAGTACAGAAAACTTTGCATTAGCTTCTTGTGCAAAGTATAATTTAGGATGGCAGAGGGACTAATGTAACACGCATCCCGCTTGCCTCCCACACTGGTAATCTGTGAGTCATCAGCGGAGAGCTCCAGCGCTTCTCTGTCTCGTGAAGTCTGTCGGCGACATCCGGCTTGTTCGTGCGCATGCGCGAGAGGACATTTCAACCAACAAAATATATTACGGGATTCTAATATGGCCACTACTCATCTTTATCTCCCCAATAAGGAAAAAAAATTTACATATATTTTTTAAAGTTGAAAAAAGAAAAAAATACATATTTCTTCCTACTTTTGCATCCAGCATCGCTGTTATCCGGGTTAAAGTGCCTGCTGGGAAAAGAAAGACGAGCTAGAGACACGATACCTGGGTGGCTGGCTGGATATGTACACACACATTGGATATCTGATCCTTTTGGTAACCCGAAGAGTGATTGGTGTCAAATCGGGTGGGCACAGACAGGCGACTCGCGTGTAAAATTTCTCGCTACGGTTCCAATTGCGCACCGCATCAACTAAGATGGCGGGGAGCGTGGCAGCGGCAGACACTCGGGCTCGCGGATGCGGAGTTATTTCGGGTGGATGTATGGAGAGAAAAAAATGCATTTAGATAATTTTAAGGAGGGTCACTTGCGTCGGTAGGACACACGGTCGTTAATAACAGGGGACACGCTCTTAGCGATTCGAGGTGTATCTACGTAAAATTACTAAAGAGCAAGAATAGAACATGTATTTCATTTTATTTAAAGCAAATTGGTTTATTCTGGCCTATATGAAAGTATTTTACCACTTGATGTAACGTTTGTCTTTACTTTTAATAATTACACGCAATTACTTCGGTGTTCCTTGTCCCCATTCATTAGATACTGGAGACGGACGTTCACGTGACACACGGCCTCTCACAGAATAATATCAAGCCGGGTTCCATTCGAACGATGGTACCTAGCATATGCCGAGAAAAACCCTGAAGAGTTCCAGCAGAAGCTAGCCCCGGTGGCACCGGAAGGACCGGACCACCCACCGAGTCCCCACCCCCAGGCGGTAAGGCGACCCGTGCCTCTCCATCGTCCGCGACGGCTCGTAAGCCAGCTTGCCATCCGGCCCACGAGTAGTCCGGCCTGTGTGTGTTAACCCTGTCGTGAACCCTAACCCTGTGTCGCCTTCTCCTTACCTGTATTAAATTCTGAGCGGGCTCATTTGGAATTTTAACAACAACGAAAACAAAACACAAATGACGACGAAAGTAAGTGATAAGGAGAAATGGAAGAAGGTAGGTAGGATAAGCAAAAATGCAAATTAGGAGAGCCAATAAAAGTCCCGTTATCAGTAAGAGCGAGCGGCGATCGGTAATGAAACAGTTTTGATAATTACTAGGCGAAATAATTTGTTTCGTTGGCCAGATCGGCATCGATCTGTTTCGGTTACTGCGACCGTCTAAAGTGATTTCAAGCCACCCATATGTTTTAAACGATCTGGAACTTCGCGCACCTGCTCATGGGGATACATTTTTTAAAAAGCCACGCGATGACTTTCTTTCTTTCTCGTTCTCTTCTTCGCCACGACATCCGATCCCGTTCAGCTGGCGAGCAAAACGGCTGATCCCTTCCTCAGTTCTGTGAAGGATCACAGGAAAACATCGCGAATCGGGATGTGCCGTGAGACCAGTTTTGTTGCCAACTAGTAACCATAGTTATAATCTTGCTTATCTTCATCCGTCGTCTCAAATCACTAATATCACCATGAGTAATCATAAATGACGTTTAGTTTTGAAGTCTTTTCCGTCTTTACAAATATATTTTTTTGCTATTTCACCTACTGGAGCCCGATTATTTTTTTCGGATTTTACTCAATTAGATTAAAGAGATGTCTAATTAAACTTGTCCGTTCACTTAACCCCTTTGGAACTGAAAAAACAAATTTTTTTCTCCATTTTCTACTAATTATTGGAATACTTTCCATCGAAGAACCTTACTGGTTTACATTTAAAAGCTCAGTCGTGTGAGGCCCCTTGACACAAGCAAAAGATTCGGAGCATTATATTCGGAAATTTTCATTATTCACCAAACAAAGCCTTTCAACTGGATTTATAAATAAGAGACATTTCCCCCCTTTTTTTCTGGTTGGATCAAAAGTATTCTTATCATTGAGAATAGGCTGCATGAAGACCGAGTGAGGCGTGGCTAGTACCCTGACGTCACACAAGTTATATGGATGTATCGGGCTTAAAGGTGTAAGGTCCGAATTATCTCTACCAGATTAACCCTTTAATTAGAAATTTTTGTAATCTTCTTGTAGACGTTTATTTTCTAAGTGCATTATGCATAACGGGCGTGCCGCTAACCTCCGCTCTTGGTTTAGGTACAGTAACTGACACCAGGGGGAGGGAGTGTCTTCTCTGGTAAATGTCTCATGTGCCGTCGGCACGCAGGTTCGAAGAAAATTCTGCATTAGCAGAATTTCTACGTATACGCGATGCAAATGTGGTTCGCATTAGGCGAGAGCCGGCATGCAGTTGGTGGCGACTCCGGCGAGAAAGGAAGACGCAGAATTTCACAATTTGAGTTTTCTAAACTTAATCCTGAACGCCAACGTTCGCAATGTAGAAAATGTACTCGAAGCTGCATCGGAAATCGACTGCAGTAACACCCCATGTAAAGCTTCACTAATGGATGATGAAAACAGCTGTTAGCAAGACCACTTGTTTTGTTGGCACTTGGTTGTTTTCTTGGCAAAACACCGTACTGGTGCAAACGGACTGGCAAAATAAAATTTCAGATGCCGAATTAGAATAGCCGAAGGTTGTTGATATCATCCGTTTATTGTAACTTCAATAAACCTCCTCGCCCTGTATATTTTACAAAACAAATCGATCGTATTTTTTAGTGTAGTCCTTTTTTTTCCGTAAATAATTCTATCCCCGGTCTTCTATCGATTTGTCCGGCCGGCGGAACTTTCTCATCACTGGCAGAGATTAAGCTGCGGTGCTGGGGCCTGGCCAGAAGCGCGCATACGACGGCCAATCGATAGCCGCCGTAGGTCGAGTCCGTCGCCGCGTGCCCGTTTCTGCGCGGTCGCAGCTACCGAAGAGCCAGGGAGTGAAGACTGAATCTAGCCGCAGATTTTACTGATGACTTCTCTGCGATTAAGTTGATTCGCTACAAGTGAGAGAGAGAGAGAGAGAGAGAGAGAGATATACAGAGAGATATGAGGTCAGGAGAGATATGACGTCAGGGAGAGAGATGACGTCAGTACAGGAGATATGACGTCAGGAGAGAGATGACGTCAATACAGAGATATATGAGGTCAGGGGAGAGATACGTCTGTACAAACAGAGAGATATATGACGTCAGTACAGGGAGATATGACGTCAGGAGAGAGATGACGTCAATACAGAGATATATGACGTCAGGGGAGAGATGACGTCTGTACAAACAGAGAGATATATGACGTCAGTACAGAGAGATATGACGTCAGGAAAGGAAGATTGTGGTTCGTTATCTTGTCTGTTGTCTATATATTTGGAAAAAGCCATTTAAAACGAAATAGTAAGAAAGATGCGAAAATAAAACGGAACTGTGTTTTTGGATTTTAAAACCTTTTGATTTATTTTAGTAGTTTCTTGATAAAAAAAAAAGAAGCAAGGCAGCGCCATATGATTAACTGAACTGACCAAACACAAACAAATATATAGAGTTATCTAACTAGCATCAATGGCTGAATCTGCCTGTTCTTTACTGGGGAGTCGCACAGAGAGCGAAAATGGCTACTTCGTAGACTGTATCACCGCCGTACGTTTCCTGGAACACGAGGATTGCGAATTTCTGTCTCGCTGACAACTACTCAAGCCGACGGTTAGTTGAAAAAGCGAGAAGAGATGCCAGTAAGATGGGCCCTGTCAGGAGGGTTTCGATCTCAATCCCTCAACTGAACGCTATACTAGACTGAGCACCGGACTACTGCGCCGCCAGGTATATACTATATACCTGAGGCTTAATATAGAAATGGCAAATGCTTTGCATACGTCACGTAAAACCGATAATGGGGCGTGTATTGCTGCATTTAAAGGATGTAAAGGTTACGTGTTTTGCAGTCCAGGGTTTTATACAGAAAACCAACTGCTGAATCAGGTTTTGCGTAGTTTGTACACGCTGGCGAACTCGAGGGTTGGATTGACTCGCATCCGAACCTCTTCGGGTCGAAGAGGGTTTTAGATTACTGACCACCATTAGTGAGCGCTACTCAAAGACTGCCGAAAATACGTGATAAATAAAGCAGAGATGTCCCACTAACAGAATATTCTCCATTCCGCGAAGAGTTCTTGGATGCCAAAACGTAAGCTGAACAGTACAGGTGCAGGCAGTGCCCCTTAGAGAGAATTAGAAACCCGTTATAACGAGTACAGCAGCCTGCTTACCCGATTAAGCTGAACTACTCCCCGAATTTCAAAAGATCTTCGATATTTAGATTCGTCTAATTAACCTTCGTTTAATGAAAGCCGTTGAGAATTCGTTTTCTATCCCCAGACTTTAACATGCACAGTAGCCGCCTCTAGAGACGTTTATATAGTAATTTCACGACCGCGTACCTCTGGGATGGTGGAATTACAAACACACCACAAGTAAAACTAGAAGATGCATTTCTGTGCTGTCATACATGCCGAGGTGTTAACCAGATCTTCGTCGGCGCTCGTCAGACTGTTCAGAGAGTTGACTGATTCTAACGACCTCGCAGAGGCGCCGAATCGTCACCATTGGGAAGGACTGTTTCGTTACCAGTGTGTGGGAAGATCTCCAAAAACGTCGGAAGAGACAGCGACGTTAGGACTGGGGCCCTCCAAATGACGACTGGAGAGGTCTCCGGTAAACCAGCATCTGTCGACCCCGAACTCTGTAAGACAGAGTCACGTAAGACCGACTACTAGTCAACAGGTCTTTGTGTTCTATGTCACGCAATGCCATCGACTGTTGTTTTTTTTTTTTCTGATCTGTATCCGAAGCACATATTTGGGAAAGGGGAAATCATTACGGCCATAGCCAGAGGCCTCGCTTCACGCTAGAACTTATCCCTGGTGAGATAAATAAGAACCATCACATTTTAAATGGCTGTTTTGACGTTATTTGTTCTTGGCGGCCATCTTTAGCCTTTACGAAGTATTCGCTTACGACACTTGTATACATTCTTCCGTTGGCAGGAATAATTACCCGTAAGGATAAATTAAGGAATGTAAGGAATTTAAAAGTCTATTTCCGGAATTTTTTTTTTTTTTCTGAAATCGAAGATTTGTATCTACGAAGCAGCGAGCATTCCTAGTCGCGGTTGTCGTCCGCCTCGTCCGTGTTCGCTAAAGTGATAAATAAGCCTGAATACGTTTAAAAAAAATACACTGCATTCACACGAGCTTTCAGCTGGGGCGCATCGGTCAGCAATAATGAATACCCTTCTCCTCCTTTTTTCGTCCATGTCGCTCGACAATGGAACTGACATCTGAAGCATTTACTCTCATTGTTGGTCGCCTTTTCTCTGTCATCCCCTTTAAACGATAGATGAATAGAGACAAATTCCTCCGCGAACTGCCGCATTTATCCTTCCGGATTTTCTTTCTCTACTAGAAACCGAGCGTCACGTGAGATCAGCGGATTACCGCCAGCTCGGTTCTTCTTTCCTCTCATCCCGCCCGGCCGGTCGCTGGAGCGCGCGGCTATTTCTGCATTCTCATCTCCTCCTGGTGTCAGGGAGGAACGGTAAGGACCCGTAAGTCAGAAATAGCAGCGGCGAGTTGAGAAAATAAACTGACAAATTAGGGGAGACAATAGAAAATTAAGAGGAGAAGGAAAAAAAAAGAAAATGTGGAGATTCAAGGAAGACAGGGCCAATTAAGGTCGTCGTCCGGTCTAGGATGCAAACTATCATCGTTGTAGCTTATTTACCTGTCTGCTTAAATGATACATCTATCAATAAACTTTCGGTTAACAGAAAACTAGAATAAATTACTTGGATAAAATAGGTTTTAAATAGAACAGTCGTTGAAGACAATTATAGTTTAAATAATATTTAAACATTTAAGCAAGAAAGAAAATAAAATGATTTCTCAATACTGTTTCACCTGTAAAGATGACAGGAATATAAATATTGCAGAGATTTCAAAGTGAAAAAACTGATAGAAATGAAAATATTTTCACCAGGCATTCATTTTTCCTTAAGTTTTGGAATGATTTTCGAAAAAGAAATGATTGACGGAACCAAAAACGGTTTAATTGGAAAAAATGTAGTTACAACTATGTCCGAAAGGATAGCAAGTCTCAAGAACTTCAGACCGTCCAAGGTAACCATTGATTTCTCAAGGAGAGCGTCGATGTTTGTTATGGTAGACCGCTCAACTAAGTTAGTCGGACCGTTCCGTCGATTCGCCAGTCTACGAACTTTTAATAAAAAGCTAGAGCTCCCTACGATTCTCATTAGTTTGTAACTACGTCCTCTTTTTCATTAAAAAGTGTAAAATAGCCAAAAGTACGTGTTTGACCTTTCCTACCTTTTAGAACTCTAGAATTCTGCGTTCGATCGCCAGACAATCCGAGGCACTCAGGAGCAGGACTTATCACTTCCACTAACTTTCAGAATGTCTACGATGCTTCATTTCTCCAGAAGATTCTCGCAAGATGCTTTTCTGATCGCTATCAAAACTGCCAACAGACTTAACGAGGAATGGCCACCAATCCTGCACCGTCTTCTCTAAAGATGGTCGGGCTACAGCTTGGATGAGAGTTAAGCACTCCTGGCGTCTTCATGCAAATAGGTCCTGCCCAGTAACCGTCACAGTTCTGTTTTACCTACCTACTGACCAACCACGCCGTTTGTTTAATTTCAAGTTATACTGAGTAGTCACACCAAGACATTTCTGATTACCATGGCTCAGTTCTATACATTTAAACTTGAAAATAATAGAGTTTATTTGCCACTTGGATATTTAAATGGTTTTGGAGCTGACTAACAAGAGTTAGTATTAGCCATACCATTTAACTGGACGTCATCTGCAAACCTTTTCAGTTTCTCTCGGCCAACCAAGTAACAATATTATTGACCTAAATGACTAAGAGAACTGTCTCCAAAGAAGATCTTGACATACTCCCCAGTGATGACATTTTATGAACCATGTAGAAAGCATGTTGCTTTCTATCTGATAATATATTCCACCAACTCGTATGCCTTTAATTCTGTTCTGGAATCGCGTCAGTCAAAGCCTTCACTTTAAGTAAATGAAACCGACCCCTTATATCCTCGTTGACATCAAAACTCGCACCATTCATAAATTTAAGATTTGCTCGATTGGAATGTCGCTTTACAAAACCCATGCTGACTTCTCGCATTGATCTATACGTTTACCTTGAACAGTCGATTCTAACATCTTACCTTTTGAGACTCACTGGTCGGTGACTCCCTGGTTCGTTCTTTGTACCTTTCTTGAGAAATGCGAAGAGTTAAGAACTTTCTAGTTCAATGGCACCTTAGCGAGAGAAAAAAAAATCAGACTAAAAACGTTACTACGGGAGTAGCTAATATTATTCGCCGCAGATGTTACAATTCAAAAGCTAATACCACCAGGATCTGAAATTTTTTAAAAACTTAAGGTATTATTATATTTTGCTATACTATGGTTCCCGTTCTACAGTTGTTACTGTTTCATTTTTCAGTATATAACTATTATCTTACTAGTAAATACAACAGCAAAAGATTAATTTAATAGCTGGATCATTTCTACAACTTCTCCAACTAGATCTCTACTTGCATGTATCCTATAATAGTCTAACTTCCTCATTACAACCTGTTTTCTCGGTTGCATACGTAAACCTTTGAGAATTGATGTTATTATTATTTATTATTATTATATTATTATTATTATTATATATATTATTATATTATTATTATTATTATTATTATTTATTATTATTATTATTTATTATATTATATTATTATTATTATTATTATTATTATTATTATTTTATTATAAATAATGATGTAGAACCAAATAATGGAGAATTCCCTGCAATATATATTTTCTTAGTTTCAAGAAAAATATCCGTTATAAAACTGTTCTTCCGATTTTTCCTTTGCGCTGCTTAACTTACCATTAATGTAATCTGTATCCGCTAATATTTCTAAGCTATGAAGTCAGACTTCCCCCAAAAAGCTGTCTACGCCTCCTTTGAAGTTTTGGCAAATTGTCCCATGCAAGAAGAAGAGGCATCACTGACAACAGTTTACTTGTTACAGTGCAGGCACAAAGCTTCAGCATGAAAATGTCTTCTACAGAAGAAGGGCGGATAAATGTTTTCTGTCTTCCGACATTTTATCGTCATCCGGGCCCTGATCTCTTTTCTCTGGCGCACAAAGGTAGCCGCAGGGAGAAGGCTGAGTCATTCTTGACATTATTAGACACTTTACTGAACAAGTATACACGAACAATATCGCTTGGAACCTACTATTTCAAGACACCGTCTCAATAACGGATCATTATTCTCGCTGCCTTGCTTTAAATTTTTGCGAAACCAGTTTATACGGATAAAAATATCAAATCTCTTAAAGTTACAGCAATTTAGGATACATAACAATGATGGCAGTACCGCCACCCAATACCGCGTGTTTATCTCCGGTAGTGCGTCAGAAAGGATCTGACGTCACATATGCAGACACCAGTTATGGCGGTAAGTTGTCTCCCCGGATACTTCTTGCCACCACATCACATTTCCAAAAGTGGGGGTGGCTACAAGGGCAGCAGCTCCTATCCAACCATCCTCACTTGGCAGTACCGCCACCCAATACCGGTGTTTATCTCCGGTAGTGCGTCAGAAAGGATCTGACGTCACATATGCAGACACCAGTTATGGCGGTAAGTTGTCTCCCGGATACTTCTTGCCACCACATCACATTTCCAAAAGTGGGGGTGGCTACAAGGGCAGCAGCTCCTATCCAACCATCCTCACCTGGATCGTGATGCGGAAATGGGGATCTCTCCGAGAATCTTTCGCCTTTAAGGGCTAACGCCTGGCGAAAGACTCGGCGAGGGTCGTGCCAATCGCTCAGAGAAGAGCGGAGGGAATTCTGAACGTATGGAGATCTTGCACCGTCCAAAATCGATGGAATTCCTTCGAAGAAGAAGAAGAAAAAGAGAAACCCTGTTAAAACGAAAGCCCGCTGTCATCCGAACTTTAAGAAGCAATTTCTGACTGTTTACCGCATCAGTTCTCCGTCGACGACGTTAAGAAACTATTCCATAGACGAAACCCACTCGTCTTACGCGGATTTCAATACAGTCGCCAAGACAGATTTAATAACGAATGACACCTTTTGTCCAGGCAGCTTTTATACGCTTAAACACCTGTATAGGAAATTATAGAAACGCCACAATAATCGGCCATATTTCGAATTTCGTTTGTGCATTTCTCTAAAAGAAGAATGCCACGACCGGTTGACGTAAAATACGTGGTCACTACGGAGTACAGCGAAAGGTTAACCCACTGCGAGCCACTTCTAGAATATCTCCTTTAAAATTACTCATCAAAATTTAAGAGTCTTCCCTAAACTAAGCATAGATATTTGCTAACAAGAAAAAAAAGAACAAGTTGCTTAAACGTTAGTTTAGTTCGCATTCACCATAATAATATCTTTTTTCTTCTTTTTCTTTTTTGAGTTCATTACCTCAACGCCAGGCTTTTATCTGAAAACTCTCTTAGCGGTTCCACGGACACCAGAGATCATTTTCCCGAATCAAAGAATGCGCATCAGTGGTTGCTCTTTAAATTTTCTAAAAAATTAATAAATAATATATATATATATATAAACTTCTTAAGTCGTCGTCTCCAATTTCCCAGCCCTTTTTTTTTTGGTTTTTTTCGGAACCACCAGAAGTTCCGTCTAAGCGCGAGCTAACAGACATTTTAATTAACTTTTAGAGCGGGACTTCTCACTAGAATTAGCGAAAGATGTCGCTTAAGTGCGCACCCCCACAACTGCCATCGGTTAAAATATTTTGAAAATGTTAATTTGATTTACAACCTACATTCTAGATATCACCCCCCTTTTTTTCTTCCTTCAACTATCAGAAATTTTGGGTGATGTGTGCTATTCAATAAGAACGGAGTCTCACACGAACATCATCAGCGTTAATCCTTCCCAGTTCCTATCCCCAGTGGAAATCATTGCCTGGCAAGAAGTTAATTGGAGGAAAACGACGGGAGGGCCATATATATATAATTTTACATTTATAAAGTTATTATTAAATTGCCCGTACGTTTTACCTATCGTCGCGGCGTGTTGTCGACGTTATGAATTATCCACAAAAGCCGAGCCGCGGGAAAACATCACAGCGACAAGATACAGTTTCTACATCTGGATGCCATGAATAGCTCACTGAGAATGCGTAGCTAAGCGACAGTGAACCGCCACCTAGTGGGATAATTTATTAGAAAAGGCGTAGCAACTGCGGAGATGTCACGGTAACATAATTTCGGTGACAAGAAAACACGCCCTAACAAATATGGTAATCTTCTTTTTTTTGGCAAACGTTCTGAAAGGAAGGTCTTGGTTTTCTTAAAGTGTTTGTGGTAGTTTTACCTCATGTAGAGAGAAACGTGCTTCATTGTTCCACTCCAGAAAAGTGGTGAGCAGCCAAGTTTCCATTAACCAGCCGTGATTTATTATGGATTACCTCCCTTGTTCGCCAGAGCATAAGCAGATGAATAGCTCGAGAATAACGTGGCTATTACTTACGACTGCTTTTGCAATCCCCTTAAGGAAGATTACGCAGATTTACTACACAAAGATCATTTCATTGGATGTAAAATCTGGAACATTCCGAATGATCGAAACAGAGAATCAAAAGACCACCTTAGATGGCAATTAGCTGATACGTCGGTCGTACACACCCACAGTAACGGGAGTTGCGAAGCCATGTCTTTGGTTACCAGATCAGGAAGCGTGTACTTGCATATGAGTGGGCCCCGCATTCACTTCTCAGCGTGGGAGAATACGATCAGAAGTCCCCAAAAGAACTCCTTATCTTCAGATGTGAGGGAAGGGTCGGAGTACTCGTCGATTACCAACGCGACGGGCCGGTGAAGAAATCGTGCCGAGAGGGGCACCAAACCGACTGTCTAGCCCTCGACTTTAGCAGTCTAGTGAACCAGTCACCGGACTAGTGCGACGCCATTTTTGTGATGCTAAACTCTAAAAGCAGTGCTCGCCGAGAAAGTATGGCGCCAAGACGTCTCTTGTGTCTCTGTTTCATTCCATGGGAACGGTTCTCGTCCGCGGTGGCTGGAAATCATAAA
>JACATO010000108.1:0-32500 GCA_018389105.1 Nautilus pompilius
TGCAAGACGTTGGTTCTTATCGCAGTTTGAGCGAGAATCAGCCAGAAATATTACCGTAGGCGCTGACGTTTAAAACAAAACCTGACGGAATAGTGGCTGGAAACCAGGAGCCAGTGCTACCTGTCTCTCCTCGCTTCCGCACAGAGTCGATCCTGCAGTTCTGCCTTCCCAGCCAACGTGTACACAGACCTGCCATCGCGTCTGTTGATCTCCATAGTTCGGGTGCGCAAGCTGATTAAAATAATTTTAGGAGCTTTAGGCATTTCCATAACAAATTGGTTTTCTCTTTGGGGAAAATGGTGCAAGACATTACATGGGGGGAGATTAGGTTACGAGAAAATCAGCATTATTTCAGCTGTTATTCGCCGCCTTGTGAGAAATCGTCTTGTGAGCTGGTTTCGCTTTGTAGGGACGGATGTTGCGGATACAGACTTTGGAGTAATCTGTCCGGAGAATTTCTAATTATTTTGAGTATCTCTATAATTAAATAAACCCAATTTACCTCCAAGCATCGAAAGAGAGAAAAACGGCATTAAAACGGGAAAACTACGGTTTCGGAAACAAATGGAAATATCGTAGAACTTCCGGAAGAAGCAGAATAATGTAGCAAATTAAATTATCCTTGCGGTTTAGTTGCTCACTTAAGGCGCGGGGTGGGAATCCTGTCAGAAATACATTATTACATTTTGCAAATAACTTTCTTTTAATATGCGTTATTTTTTTGTTTTGCTTCTGGTGCTGAAATCTGAACATTTTTGGAATATCTTCATTGTTTGTTTGGCGACAACGTGCTATTGTTGTTTTTCTATGGTACAAAGGCGATGTTCTAGCAGATTTTAAGTTGCAAATCAAATGAATTTAATTTTAGAGTTTTTTTTTTTAGAATTATAACACTGGTCAACACAATATTTTTGGCAGGAAAAGTGAGACTGGTTTCTGGGGTTTTCAAGGGCGCTGAATCCGAATCTGACATTTGTTTTTCAAGTTGGCTCTAGTTTTGGAGATATCACAGGGGGGTCGTTCGTCTGAAATCACCCATTCGCGACCATAACTAAACGTACAAAAACGGCTAAATAGTGCAAAAATGTCAGATATTGATTTTTATGATAATCCAAAACCACAAAGACAGTGTAAAATCTCAATCTAACAAGTTAAGTTAGATGATATAAATCATTTCATTTATTAATAAATGAACACTTTTCATATATTTCGAAATACACAAAAAATTTGCTAAAAATTTGCTGAATTTTAATTCTCCAAGGGAAAAAAAAACATTTACATAATCAGTTATATATCATAAATTAATGCAAAGCATTATTTAACACTAGATTCTTAGTTACAATGAACACACAAAACAATATTTTATTCACAAAAGTGAAATTGACGTTTATACGATTTTCGCTTGTGAGCAACTTTCGGGCAGTCTCTCAAAAGGTTCCAGCAGTAGTCTGCCATCATGTGCTCATCCCATTTGCCTTGATACCTCTCTTCCATTGTTTTGATGTCTTGATGGAATCTCTCTCCTTGCTCCTCACTGTAATCACCAAGATTAC
Organism: Nautilus pompilius; assembly: GCA_018389105.1. Lineage (NCBI taxonomy): Eukaryota > Metazoa > Mollusca > Cephalopoda > Nautilida > Nautilidae > Nautilus > Nautilus pompilius. Next base: position 1,554 of record JACATO010000108.1, read on the forward strand.
CAGGAAATCTGTCGAGGTGGCTAAACAAAGAAATGAACTTTGATGCTCACATTTGCCCCTAGTTTTTCGTATGCAGTAAGCATCTTACGGACCAATTGCTTGTAATTGTCAGCTTTGTGATTTCCCAAAAAGTTTGTCACTACATCTGTGAAGGACACCCAAGCATTTAACTCAACCATGTTCATATGATTAGTGAAGTCAGAATCCCTCATGAGCGTTCGAATCTGAGGTCCATCGAAGATGCCACCTTTAGCTTTTTCGATGGAAAGACCTGGAAATTGCCTGCATATGTACTTGAAGCAATCCCCATCTTTTGTTCAACGCCTTAACAAAACTGCTTCATGAGCCCTAGTTTTATGTGCAATGGAGGGAAGATGATTCTATCCCTGGGTACCAAAGGCTCATTGATGACGTTGGCTGTGCCGACTTCGAGACTTCTCGTTCTGGCCAGATCTCCCTTCTCCAGGTGCTGGATTCTTGCTCTGCTATCCCACAAACAAAGAAAGCAGGATACTTTGTGTACCCACTTTGCTGACCAAGCAGAAAAATTCACCATTTCAAGTCCACACAAATCAGCCATTTATGAGTGTTGTAATTTAGCTTTTCAAGAACAAATGGATACCATCATACTCTTCTTTCATCTTGGTAGAATGGCCAAGTGGTACAGGAGCAAACTTATTGCCATTATGCAAAAGTACAACTTTCAGAAAATTATTATTTACTGCTTCTATATTAGTATTTCGGGGGAATTTTAGCAGTTTAGGCTTATTTGAGGCTATCAATATCTTCTAAACTAGAGCCAATCAGACAAAACAATGTATATTCGTAAATCAGCGACCTTCAAAAACCCAGAAAACACTCCTAGATGGTCTGCAAACGAAAAAAAATAAAAAATTGTTGTGACCAGTGTAATTATTAATACCATCTTCCCCTCAGAATGCGATGGAGGACTTAATGCCTTGTAGGGAGATGCGTTGATGCTACGATTGAAGAAAATATGTTTCCAATCCTTAGTCCCAACAGAAAGTTGGAGATAGCGCAAAATAAAAATGTTTCTAGGTTTGGTAAATAGAATATATTGTATTAAACATGAAATTAATAGTGGTCAAAACCAACTTTTCTTGTTAGATAATAGTCACGAGCTGAGTTTTTTTTTAAAAGTGATTTTAATGATTTAAGAGACAGAAAGTCGATCTTTCTACCTTCACCGAGAACGGCTGGCTTACACCTGACATCGCTAATTAAGTATGCTTTAATTAGCATAATTTAATAGATATACTACAGGGTGTTTGAAAAGTAACTCCCTATTATTAAGTACTTGTAATTTATTGCTGAACTACAATTCTTACAAGAAATGAATATGATAAGAAAGTGTAGAGCATGGAGTTTTATTTAAAGTTAGATATGGGTGCCAGCATTCGCCACCAGCTTCTCAAGCCGCCTGGGAACCGTGTCAACCGATTTCACAAGGAACTCTTGTGGGATGGAAGACATAGCTTCTCGTGTTCGCCCTTCAAGTCCTTCCAAAGTTGTCGGTTTGGTAGAGTAGACTCGCTCCCATACATCATGGGACATACACTGAGAAAAATATTACGTCAACAGGATAAATTATAAGTATTTTAAAATAGGGAGTTACTTTTCAATCACCCTGTATATTGCTGCCATTTATTTTCTTTTTTGTTGTATATATCGAACGATGTCCAGGAAGCACACACATCGAAAACATTTTTCTTGGGCAAATTTTTCTTTGCGTTATTGGCTTCATTCCGCGCACAGGAAATTCTTCTCCGAGTTTCTAAAGGTAAAAAAAGAAAAAGAAAATTTGTTTTCTCAAATTCTGCTCGATTCGACGAGGTAACATCGGGGCCCAGACTTAATACGGAAGTTCGGACGGTTGTCTAATAGGGCCCCCTACGTGTAGGACAACTAACATTTAATTAATTATTAGGCTAGAATAATTGTTAAAAAAAGATATTATGCAAAATGTTCGGTATTGATTCGGAGTTTTGCTAATTTAGTTACAATAGAAGCAAAAGATTTTAATTACTGTCTCACTCTTTATTTGGGCGATCCGCTCTTGAGAGAGCTATTATTTCAATCTGAGACGTCCAGATAGCTGTCGGGGGACGATATATGTATGGTCTTTTGTCATTTCGTAGAATTTTATTTTTGAATACTTAGACCCTGAAGCGAGGAACGAGTGGAGCATTGCTTGTCAATTTACTCGGCAACGAACCTGTCGCTGAGAGGAGGAAGAAAGACGATTCTACGACTTCCTTGCTAATTTCCAGACAGCATCTATTCCACGTTGTAGGAAGCGGAAATTGGTTCTATTGAACAGGACAACCGATGGTTTCGTTATTTAGATTTGTGGTTTAAGAAAAGATCGAATTCTCTTCATTTATTAAAAAAGAGAATAAAAATATTTCATATTAATCGATTTGATTCCAAGCAACAGAAACTGAACAGCAATAGAAAAGAATCAATGGCACCGAGATCGAACAAAAGCGTTGAGCTTAGTGGTTTACAGGGTTACGAGAAATTGCTGTCGATACGATTACTTTATTAACACCATCATCATCGTCAACGGTAGTTTTGGTAGCCTGATTGGTTCAAACCCCTGACAGCGGTTTCCCTCTGCCTGAGTCTCTTTTTAAAATCTGAACGACCGATCTAGGTAACTAATATCGGAATCTAGAAGACTGAAGCTTTCCCGGAAGTTGATACCAACGACACGGTCAATAACTAGCTGTTATTTACTATCGATACCGACGACGTCTGAACGGGGGGAGAAGAAGACCCCGAACAACGGTCTAATACCGGCAAGAGAACCTGTATCGGGGCACAGAGCTATAATTATTTGTCCCCGTCAAATTGTCACAAAAATCGCACTCTTGTTATTTCCGGTGCATATTCGGTCAAATTAGAAGGAAGCAAACAGCTGTTCGGGTTAAACGGATTTCTCCCTGCGACCGTTGAGCGGATGATTGCCTCTTATCCACGCGATCCAGGGTTTGCAAAAAGACATTAGTCGAACCATCGCTTCGATACTTGTTCTGGTCTCCGATGCCCAACTTTTCCCGGAGATCTTCCCTTTAAGAAAGACTCAGGACATTGATCTTCGTGGCTAAAATAGATTCTCGTGAAGCGAGATGCTTCGGTGTCGTATTGAATGTATTTTTTTGTTTGTTTTATTTATTTTAGATAAAATTAAATCAGAATCAGTCTAAGTGAAGACAGGAGTTTGGCTAAGTGTTTGGTTACTGCTCAGCGCTACCTTCGATAAGCAGGCGTCAGGGTTTTATAGTTGCAGAGTATCTCTGGTCCACAGCTTGGCTCTAATCTCTCGGATGCTGCGCTTGAGTCCTCTTCATCGCTCGACGCAGAACAGGCGTCTGACGCAAAGCGTTTCCGATGCCATCAAAGAACTTTTACCTGGATGGTTGTTGTTGGCCTTGGCTCTTTTCACGACCTGTAAAATTTGGAACTAAAAATGGCCTGGGGGGGTTCTATACGGAATTATATACACCGTCGCCATAGCTTCGTCCTGCCCTCTCTGAAGGATTGTGGAGAGGATCAGCTAAAATCTTTTGAAAAACACAAATAAAATTTACTGTGCTGATGCGGTGAGTTTAGCTATTGTTTTCACCAGTAGCTGGACCAAGACAGATCATAAATTAGGCAGCCTACAGCTTGATATCTGCTCTAAAAATTGTTAAAGGTGGAATATTATATATAGATAGATATATATATTATATATATAATATATATATATATATAGATATAGAGAGAGAGAGAGAGAGAGAGAGGAGAGAGAGAGAGAGAGAGAGAGAGAGAGATGGAGAGAGAGAAAGATGAGATTAGGGAGAGAACGAGAGAGAGAGACGAAGCGAATGGAGAGAAAGACGAGAGATGGAATAGAGCCACGATGGACGATGGAGAAGAGAGAAGAGAGAAGAGAGAGAGAGAAGAGAGAGAGAGAGAGAGCTATAGCGCGAGAGAGCCGGCGCGCTGGAGCTAGAGCGCCAGATGGAGATGGAGAGAGCTAGCGAGCGAGAGTCGCCCGCGAACGATTTCTATTGCGCAGCCCGCAGCGATGCGACGAAAGCGAGATTGAGCTCTCGCAACTAGGATCATTCTCTCAGAGCTGAGAGGCTCTCTCTTCGCTTTCTCTCGTCTTCGATCCTACGCTCTATCTCTATCTCGCTCGTCCCCTTCTCCCGATTCCCTTCTCTTTTCCCTATCTCTTGCCCTCATCTCTGTCTCTCAAAAGGGAAATCTTGCTAGATCTGTCTTCACTTCCGGTCAAGCACCGGATTAAAAGACTTTGGAGTAAGTGTTGAGCGACATTTAAATGCAGAAATGGAGTTTGTCAGTCGTTTTAACTCTTTCCTCCCCAAAATCGTCATCCACCCAGGCGTGAAGTAGGATAACTTTTGGTCTCGGCTGCTTAAGATCACGCCAGATAGATTTGTGTATCTCTAGTTACCGAACACCGCCATCGTTTCCATCTATATGAGGTAGGGCGATATCATTCTGGCCGCTATACCCAAAAGATCGTCCTCCATACCCCATCTTATCCCTAAAAGGTTTCTTCTGTTCTTGAAGGGGAAGAAAAACGAGGCATTCAGAGAACAACTGATGGACCGAGTTTATCAGCGTTAGAAGGAAAGTGCCATTATTTATGAATACCCCGCTGATGATTCACGGGGCCCAGTCGTGCCTCCTCGGTTCCCGGAAAGTCAGACCAAAATTCACCAGACACAGCAGCCCCGCGAGAGGACCGCTTCTCCTGTGGCGACCGGTGCTGCGACTCCTGCTAGCTAAGTAAGCGGTGAAGACTCTCAGAGTTGCCACAGGCCGCTGACGTAGACTCATTCCACTAATTTATCCTCGGATCGATCCAGAAGAAACAAACAAGCAATGATCTATCACAGCCCCTGTCAGCCAGTACCAGAACTTGGAAATATCGATATCTATACACTTTCCGTACGCGCACTTGAAAATCCACAACAACAACAACAACAACAAAAAACCAATATTCTTCCGAACTTTGTCTGTTTACAGTCTTGGAGGAGGTTGGAATCATCCATTGTATGGCTTTAAAAAAACGACTGACATCCTTCCTTTCCCGCAGGAATTAAACAGTAATCCGCTGATGTTGTTGACGTATTCTTCAAACAACTCCAAGACTGACATGAGCCTTCCACTCCCCCTCGTCTTGACTTCATGATAATGCAAAAGAGAAGTTCTTCGCTTGGCCGGCTTCTCCATGAGCGGAAGCGAGTTTGGGAAACTCGGTAGTCTTAACACAGTTTTTTAACGATAACAGAGCTTGGAACGCAAATCCAGTTGGTATTTATATTTCGTGTAATCGCGCAAATCTCCTGTGGTTTGAGACTGTGGCATCTAGGCAGCGACCATCATCCCTAATCCGTTCTATTTACTCGCAGAACATCAGCAGCGCAGTTCGCTATCATTGAAACGTTTGGCAAGAACTTGTATTCTTCTTGTTATTAATATTTAAGATTCGCAACAAGTAATTTTTTAACCTAAATGTTTCAAACTTGGCCGCCCCATTCCTGTCTCCCCCAGGAGACCGGGTGCCTAAAAATAAAATCTAAAAACGATTTAATAAAAATGGCTGGAAACTTGGCAGACTTCTGGTTGAACTTTCCTGGAAATAGAATTTAAATACGTTTTTTTCTGTAAGGAAACGTTTGAACACACTCACCGAGAAAACAGTTAAAATATGCATACAGTTGAGTCCACATTCGAATTCCGCTTGTAATTCTCTCTACTACCGTGGTAAACTTCCTTTTCCTTTGTGACTGGTTCGATAATTGTTTTTTTAATGAACAATCTGTCAACAAAATGCTAATGTTATTTAACTAAAGTCATGGACACGGCCAGCTGGCTGCCCTGTCCTTTCTAATGCCTGGCACTTTCTCTATGCTACAAGATCAAATATATTTAAATGGTTTTTATAAAAATAAAAAAAACAACAGACTTTCATTAAAATTAATATGAGTTGATTACAAAATATCTCCAAGATTTTAGTGTAAGAAGAGAAAAATCTTTTGAACCACTGTAAAGTGAATTATTTGTTAATCTACTCTACTTTCGCTTTTTAAATGGTAATTCACGAACTGAGCTGAAATTGAGAAGAGAGGAATATTTTGGACCTGCTGACGACTGGACAGACTGCGTTAGGTGCGGGAGAATTCAGTCCGACAAAGTCTCCGTATGAAAAGTAGGCAAGCTTTATTCGCTGAGAGGCAGAACCAACCAGCCATTAAGACCTCTTATTCACTTTTACATTAAAAAATGCATCGCTGCGCAAATATTTCCTAAACACAGCACGTAATCGCTATCACGCTCGGTTTTCTCTTAGTCTCTTTCAGCACATATTCTCAACGATGTCGACAGCTGTTATCTTGTGTTTATCATCTTGTATTGGTTCCTTCAGCAGAAGCTACAAAGCAGCAGCAATAATGCACCATTCCTTGCTTGATAAAACTACCAAACTCGACTCTGAAGTCGTTTCCCATCTACAAGGTTCAGAAGTGCCCTTTTATAAATATATATTATTACAAATTATAACCATATTCGGTTATTTGATTTTTAGTTGTAAAGCTTTGATAGACAACAGAGCAATCGTCCTGGTGTTCACCCAGAAGAGTCCGCCCTCTCTTCCCAGAATTTACCCAGTGTCTCGGTACATAGATAAAGCGTCAAGATTACTATTTTATCTACAACGTCAGACAAAAATTCACATTTATTCATCTGTCAGAAAGTCACGGGGATAATTAGAATCTGCATCTAATGTTCACCGTCTCCATCCTCTGAAAATCCATTTATCAATTCAAAAACGTGACGTCATAACACAAAAAAATCGATAACCAGAAAATAACAGTAACATCAGATCTCATGTTCGATGATTTCTGTCTAATTCCTTGTAACGTCGATACCATGTTGAGTTTCCCAGTGGTGAATCTATTAATCTATCTTCCTTTGTACTGTACATGTCTTTTGGACGGTTTTACGAGTACACGAAGATGAATTTTTGTTTTGAGTAGCAGCCATGTCACCTTTGTTTTCGCCACAGTAGACATCAAACTCTCCAGCTTCAGCACCTTCTTCTATTGACAAGAGGATCAAGTATCATTTGCCTTATTACTAGTGCTAAATTTAGTCCACTAAGTTTTCGGCGAGAGTAATTTATTATTCATTGAAGACACCACACATAATCAAGGGAAACTTATCAAAACATTGCTAGTCTTGAACTAGCTGTTGTGTGATTTGAATCCAACCAATTTGTGGTCTGATTTGAGTTTAGTACGTGATAGAAATCGCGCCGCCAAGTTGCTTTTCTGTCGTTCCATATGGTGCTAAAAGAGTGAAGAAATTCCAACTACAAAAATACAACGGTAAGCCATCAACAACCGTTTTCAAGCTGGTAGACAATAAAGTATAGAATGTATTTTTCTACCGGGTTTCAAACGCTTGGAACAGCTTTTGGAAAGGATGGTGTGTTGATGTATTGGAAGCAATACAAATTAAAGGTCACATTAGAGAATGCTCAAAGCTCTACCATATCGGAGGGAGTGGAGCCTCGTTTGGGGCTGCACTGTGCAGGTAATTAAACCGGTGTAGAGTGAGTGATATTATCTCAGCTACGTTCTCACCGGGTGAATGGAGATTTTCATATATACGTCGCACGTGTGGATAGTGGCATGGGGAAATTTGGCCATCTTTCAAAGCAGTCTCATCAATAAAATTTATACTACATCGCTAATGAATTTTTTTTAAAACGGTTTTTCAGTGTTCGAGGTCCAACACTCGAAGCTACCATCTACCATCTCATTTCAGTGGGCACGATGGTGCGACTCTACATGATTTCCATCCTTAAATCGACGATAAAACCAGGAATCGAATCGCGTTTTAAAATACAACGAAAGCCATCAGCGACAATCGATCGAGATTCACGGGAAAGCAGCCACCGTCTTTTCGGGCTTGAACGGTTAAAGAGGGGTTCGGAATCTTCGTTTTCGGATCTTTTTTCGCTTAATTAAACTAGATTCCAATTTGACTGCAGACATTCTCCGAACAACTTGTCACTTCAAGACGGCGGTCGGGTATTCTCGTCCAAGGTGCTCTCCATCTGGCCAAAGAAACATCGCATTTCTGGTTCTTCTTCGCCTGAGCCTGCGGGATTCGAGAATCCTTCGTGTAGATTGCAAGCAGCGCTCTTGGAGAAATATAAATATATACACTGCTGCTCAAAAATTGTGGGTTTATCGATGAAACATCGTATACAATAGATCTCTCGGAGAATATTGTAACTGTTAGAAAATAGACACGTGACAAAATCTGTTGGACGAAATTTTTTTGATTAGTGATCTACAATTATTTAGATATTTTGAAGTCAGGAAGGCATACCTCATTTAACTTACAGGTTGTCCGAGCCGCATGAATGCTACTAAGGCGATCCATCGAAGAGGACATAGAAGTACCAAGCTGACATCAAAAGTGTGCATACCATTCACTAGAAAAGTCAATAGCGCCCGACACTCAATCGTTCGAATATGAATTCCATTTTCAAAAAAATTCCTTTTATTTAAAAAGTACTAATGAAAGTGTTCCGATAAAATTGATTTCCATGAATTCATTTCTTTGATAGAGAAGTCGTCAATCACAGATTTATCGAGACGATGCCAGCCATCAATCATTTGGCGAAATTCCAAATCCGGAGAAAGAGAGAGAGAGAGAGAGCATCAGTGAACCGGTTTACATCATCCTACTTGTCTCTTTAAGATAAAAGGTTCTGAATAAATAATGGAAGTAGATTCCAGCGGAGTTTTTTTCTAGATACATCAGTTAATATTTCACTGACGATGTGAAATGATCGAGCTATTCGTTAAATAAACATTAGAACCAACGCGAAAATAAGTTTTAAAGACATACATTTTTTTAATAGCTGTTACTGAGACTCCCACCAGCCCTGTCTTCATCCGTAAACTTATCAAAATGTAAGCAAAATTTCTGAAATGCCGACATTAATTACTTTCAAGTTGTTTTTTCTGTCCAGTCTCGTTAGCAGATCCCGTGGACGTCAGACGATATTACATCGCCCCCCCCCACAGACACAAAATACTGATTCCAACTAATTGCCGATCTAATTACAATTCGATTTTGTTGTTGTTTTAATGGCTCTTTCTCTTCCAGTTTGTAATTAAATGCCAGCCTAAAAGATTGCAGAGAAATAAATCAATAACTGAATGATAATAGAGTAATTTAAAAACTGATCAAAATAAAATATTTTAAGTGTGCTTCCTGTCTTTATCTGATCTGGTGATCGCCCAGGATGAGTCACGTGGTGGACGCCTCGTTTCTGCGGAGATTCTCTGAACCACTTCTACGTTTGAGCGTAAAAATTATTCACTGAACTGTTAAAAATATTTTTTGAATTTCAGTTAAGACGCATTATTTGGTCTGCCATTCGACAGCTGGTGTCACGTGTCTAACAGGAAATGACTCAGAAGTTCGCGATTTTTTTGGTGTCACGTGTCTAACAGGAAATGACTCAGAAGTTCGCGATTTTTTTGGTGTCACGTGTCTAACAGGAAATGACTCAGAAGTTCGCGATTTTTCGGTGTCACGTGTCTAACAGGAAATGACTCAGAAGTTCGCGATTTTTGGTGTCACGTGTCTAACAGGAAATGACACAGAAGTTCGCGATTTTTCGGTGTCACGTGTCTAACAGGAAATGACTCAGAAGTTCGCGATTTTTCGGTGTCACGTGTCTAACAGGATATGACTCAGAAGTTCGCGATTTTTCGGTCACGTGACTAACAGGAAATGACTCAGAAGTTCGCGATTTTTCGGTGTCACGTGTCTAACAGGAAATGACTCAGAAGTTCGCGATTTTTTTAGTGTCATGTGACTAACAGGATATGACTCAGAAGTTCGCGATTTTTCGGTGCGTGTCTAACAGGAAATGACTCAGAAGTTCGCGATTTTTTGGTGTCACGTGTCTAACAGGAAATGACTCAGAAGTTCGCGATTTTTCGTGTCACGTGTCTAACAGGAAATGTCTAGCAAACTCCGCCGAGACTGCTTCCGGGGAGATTTCGGAAAGTTTGTTACCGACAGGACAACTGCGTAGTGCGATGCGTCATTCGGGTGATCCACCGGCCGTTGAAAAACACTGCTACCCGACGGATGGTCTGTTTCTCCCCCATCTTCAGTGCGTCCCCCATCCACCGCCACCTTCCGAGCGTTGAGGAGAAATCAGATCGTGGATTTGCGGCTCCGGAACACACTTCCGCAGTGATATCTGTTTGTGACGTCACAATTTTTGGAGAAGATCACGTGTCCCTTATGTAACATCACAATTGTGTAGAGAACACGATTTTCTCTGGAAATCTAATTACTTCGCTTGTCGTTGATGAATAGTTAATAGTAACCACTTAGAGCGTAAAAGTGGCGATGGATGGGGAAAGTTTGGCAGATGGGCTTTCGAACTGTGGCAGTAGTGACGTACCAACAAACGAGGTGCTTCTCCTATTGGACAGCAGACGGCGTCAGTGCGGTTCCCATCCCTGCGCAGCCATGAAGCAGATTACCGGAGGCTGTCTCCTGGTCGAAGACAGCGACCTCTCGCTAGACTCAGAGTCGGCGAACGCGGATTCCAGCCAGGCTCCGCCAAGTCCACACCACAGAGCGGAAAATGTCTGGGATCACTTCTCTCGGCGTCGCTGCGTTGAAAGAGACGACTCTAGTTCTTCGCTGGCTGCGATGTCCGACGGCTCTGTGGAATCCCTTAACGGTTCTGTCCCTTCTTTGGTCAAGGCCAGTTTATCCGGACCCCATTTTTCTGACAGTGGCCGTTCTTCTCCGACCAGTGACTGCTGCAGCTCTCCTTCAGTGCGTTGTACACCGGCGGCAGCGAAGAACGGAACCATTTTCAAGAGGTCCAGCAGCAACTGTCAGCTCGTAGTAGACGGCGGCTTTTGGTCTTCGGTTCATTCTTTCGCGAAAAACAGAACCGCGGGAGAGAAGCCCTCTTCTGCCCCTGAAACTAGGAAGCCCGACAGGAATTCTTCTCGAAGTAAGCAGAACCCTCCCAATGATTTTCTCTTTAATCGTTTGAATGTAAGCGGAGGACAGGCGTCGGCGAGGACGGCAGATCTCTCTGTAAAGGACCCGTTCCAGGATGGAAACTCTCCCGGCAACTTCCTGCCTTCAAGCCGGAAGCACATCCAGCCGAGTAGTGGCTCTCCAGCACCGCGGCGGCCAGACCCTGTTTCTGGATCCACCGGCTGTGGTGCAGGCGCCGACGTCAACCATTCCAGCACGACGATCGTTGATCCGATAGTTTTCAGATCGGTCTTCCAGTACATCGCAGAACGAGGGTGCGAAATCGGCCGGAAGATTGACGGCATCACCATGGACTCGAACTCGCTGTTCCGCGCGGCTAGCAAAGAGACGTACGGCACGGAAACGTTCCACAGGCTCTGGAGAGTGAAATCGCTAGCCACCTGAGGAGGTTTCACAAGAGGTACTCTTCTTTTCACAAAGGACCCCCAGCGAGTTTTGTTTCCCACATGAAGAAGCTGCAAAAGGTCAGCACTCCAGCGTCCCCTTGCGACGTTCACGCGATGGCAACGGTCTTAAAAAGGGACATCTACCTGTTAAAGTTCCAGTGCGGACAGTACGAGTGGCTGAAGATCAGCCCCGTGTTCGGCAAGGTGTTCCCTAATTTCATTACGCTCTTCTGCGTGGACGACCGGAACATCAAAGCCATCACCTACTACCACCGACTAATCCCATTAACCGCAACACCGTTACCCACCTCGTACCCCCTTCAGCGTGCATGCAGACTGAGGAGTTCAGCACGAAGAATTGAAACAATTGGAACAGAAACCAATTTTTAAAAACACGTATTATTTTATTTTTTTTACTAAAAATGCAGCAGATCCGTATTGTCGTCTTTAGAATAAAATAAATGATTTGTGCGAAGTTTGCATCTTTAAGCGTAGTTTCCGGCCATTCACGAGCCGATTAGCCAATATTCTAGCATCCCCATTGGTCTGGGCCCGCGACTCAGCCAACTATCCACGGGTCATCCTGATGGTGCTGTTTGTCTACATGACGATATTTCACCTTAATGATGATCGATCGTTAATCTGTGTGTAATCGGGACTTTCCGGATTCCCGCCTCTTTGAGATTCTTCAGTGCTCAGGATTATCTACGCCCGGGCATCTCATCTAAAAATACTAGCCTCATCCTCGACTTGAAGAAAACGGCTCGTGTACAGTATGGGAAGTCGGTCATTTCAGGAGAGTTATCTCCCTTGTGGAGTATTACGTCATTATAGATTTGATTCGCTGTCCCGGGTCGCTCTTGCCTTGATATGTACGGGAAGTGTGTTTACTCTCGTGGACTCGGTGAGGTATCACAGCTGTGGTAAGATCAGCCTCTTTTCTGGCCGTCTGTGGAAAATAATGAAAAACCATTTTTTTTAAAAGACCCAACATCTGTACTACAGTTTTGTCAACCCTTGGAACCAGGTCTGAAGATCATCTAGAAGAGATGTGGAGCGAAACCAATCTACCCACTTTAGTTAAAGTCGTAACTCAACAGGAAAAAAAAACAAAAAAACACCAGCAATAATCAGGAAGACAGCAAGCTCACGATCGCGAGCTAATACCGGACTGATCCGTGTTTTTGAAGGAGAAGATCCAAAAAAACATGGATTGGACATTGGATTGAGCACTATCTAAAGGCAGATATTTCTGTGAATGCACTGAGCGCCCTTCAAGATGCCCCCGTAATAAAAGATCTAACTGGAAAACCAACTGAGCCAAGCTCAGATTCCGTAGCCAGTGAGAAGATGGCAGCTAAAGTGCCCGCTTCCGGATTTGTCTTCATCGAACTCCCAGCGCTCGCTGTCCATACGGACGTCGAGGTGCGGTGCAGCTTCCACTCAGGGGACGTAACCCGCTCTCTACGGCCATCACAAGGGAAGCAGAAAGCAATTAGAGCCATTACCTGTCCTTCGTCTACCGTACCAAAACTTTCGATCCTGTGAATCCTGGACCCGACTGACTTCCTCCGGAACTCCTTAATCTGATTCGTTCGTTTGATGACAATTTCTCCAGCATCTTGCAGTTTTGACGGCTGGTCCCGTAATGTAGGGCCTGTCCTTGCTCCTACCCTATTTTCTTTTTGCTGGTTATTTATGCCTTTAAATCATCTACAGGAAGAGTTTGTCCATACCCAGAATCAGATGGTGGCTTTAACCCTCGCTCTCTTGAAAGCGATGAATTAACTCCTTGCACCAAGGTTCTTGTATATTAGGCCTGTGTCCTGAGCGGACTACTTTATAGCAACGAATCATGGATAGCATTCAAGAGTCAAAAGGGAAAACTCAGTATATTTCATTTCCGTTGCTTGTGTCGTATCCTCAGAGTCACCTGGCACGACATACGTTCTGACTGATACGTCATGCACAGGGCCAGCTGGCATGGCAGACATATTGGTAATCCTGAAGTAGAGGCGTCTCAGTTAGCTTAGCCACGTCCAGAGGATGGAAAATAGTAGCTGCATACCTTTCGGTGAAGTGGCTGACAAAAAAAGGTCCTACTTGCAAACCTTAACCGGAATTCAAAGATATATTCAGGAAAAATTCACGGAACTTTTGCATTGATTTTAATGAGTGAGATACGAAGTGCACATTTAAAGGAATCGCCCAGACGAGCGAGGACAGATGGCTTCTCCCACTAAACAAATGGAGACGGGCTGGCAAATACTGTCATCCTAGGATTGTCCTGATAAGACGTCAGGTGCAAGAGAAGAACGTGAATTCCATTGAAGATTCTTCAGTCAGTGCTAAACCACTGTCTTACAATGACAGACGGATGCCAAAGAAAAGGGTACGTTTTTTTTACCATTATGGATATAAGATACTGCTCTCAACGTTTCTCCTGGCCAACTGATGGACTTGCTTCCAAAGCTGAATGCACCTTTTTGTTGTTTTTTTTTTAAAATTTGTGGCATATAATGGCTTTTCCGCGAATCTGTTAAAAATTATCAGCATTTCCAGGATTTTCTCAGTGGATTAAGGTGGACGGTCTGTAACGAAGTCTTGCGGTCAAAGATTCGTATGTTGGGTCGGTTCTAAAGATGCGTTGATGCTTTCTGACCGCCGGTTGGACAATGTGGAGTAAGTGGACAAGACCCAACCCCTCGTTGCAAGCAGATCGGCTTTACTATGGAAAGACAGAATTAATGTACTTTACTGACCGCCATCTCGATGTCAACCCCATCGCGCATCTTCGGGATGAGCGAGGGCATCTTCCCTAACATAACGCAGTAGCAGCAACAAGCAGTCAGTGAGATAACAAAAAGGAGATCAACAACATTACTGCAGCCAGGATACGACCCAGTATACCAGTCCATGAGCCATAGACTATGCATCTGGCATAGCAAGAGGCAGCTGTACCAAATACTGATTAATGGAGCCTGACGTTATTTCCTCAAATGCTGAAATTCCGTGTCTGGCTATTTTCACGTGTCGATGGCGACCCAGAGTCCCCATTTCTTGGTCCAGCAACCATCCTCACTAAAAAAATGAACCAGTCATTTTAAATAGTTCACTGATGCCAACGTCCATCACCTTATTGCGACTAATTGTAATTAAGAAAGCGAAGTGTGTGCGGTAATCTGTACGTCATCTTTATAAATTTTCGGAAAATCTTCAATGTATGTTACCCTCCACTTTTTTTTGTTGAAAAAGCGTGACACTTAATTTTTTAAATGTTAACTTTTGTAGATTACCTTATCGTAGAAGGACCCACGGAGTTCCAAACCCGCGTCATATCACATCTTTTTGCTCACCATCTGTATTTATTTCCTCGTACTATACCATGCTGGCTATGCCCAGTAAGTCACGACTTCAGGTAGGAGGTCTTGTTGTCCTTTGTCGTTATAGCCGAGACCTTGACGTTCTGACAGCAAAGCAGAGCCGTTCGAGAGAGTCTTGTACTATACCATGCTGGCTATGTCCAGTAAGTCACGACTTCAGGTACGAGGTCTTGTTGTCCTTTGTCGTTATAGCCGAGACCTTGACGTTCTGACAGCAAAACAGAGCCGTTCGAGAGAGTCTTGTACTATACCATGCTGGCTATGCCCAGTAAGTCACGACTTCAGGTAGGAGGTCTTGGTGTCCATTGTCGTTATAGCCGAGACCTTGACGTTCTGACAGCAAAACAGAACCGTTCGAGAGAGTCTTGCCGGTAGACGTCGCCCGTTAGGTTTCGGATCTTTGCTACAGCTAGCAGAATGAAATATCTTGGAGCACATTATCTAATTTTTTCCTTCTTTTTAGTAAAGAAAATTTGTCAAGTCTAATAATTTATTTTTAAAATTTGTAAAATCTAAATAATAAAACACAAAATACTTTTAGAGTTAATTAGAGATAAAAGACTAATTGCATAAATTAAGAAGCGGTCTCTGAAGATGCTTTATAAACAATCACAGCCTGCTACAGATCACTCCTTTATAGAAACTACAGTATCTATTCAGTGAGTTAATTGATTCTCCGTCTTCCATGTCAATGTATCATCTTACTCATACCACCCGAGGTGTACGCGCACTTCTTGAGATGGCTATGCAAAGCAAATGGGATACGGATTTGTCGTTGCAAAGAATTATCAGGAAGGTGCTACGTCACAGCCCCTACGGCAGCGCACTGCGCGGAGTAATATGGATGTGAAGGACAGCAGGAGGATGCAAATTCGCCTCCGTTGTGTTCATTTATTTTTAAGTTGTATGCCTTCCGCATACAAGTAAATTAAAACGGTTCGCAATTAAACAGCGAGAGTAAACGTTTTCGGATAAGCAGCCAATTCTACGGTTGGAGAATTCACTTGTCCTCCAAGAGAAGGTTTGCCAATTCCGTTCTAAGTCTGCTGCTGGTCGCTCCGGGGGGTTTTACCGGAAAGTGCGCAGTAATCCGTGAACCAAGTTGTCGTTTCCGTCTTCTCCTTTCTGTAAGTCGGTCATCGCATACGGGCGTCAATTAGTTCTGTAGATTTAATCACTTTCTTCGCATAAGAGTTCATCGCTTTGATGGATACATATTTCTCGCATAACCTCCGGCACCTGTAGAAACTGCTGTCCGGATAAATCGGCCGTCAAAACTGTGCGTGTGCGTCTGGTTTTAGGGTCCACTCATCTCGGGAATAAGTGAGATGTGTCTGCGGGGTTTCGTGAGAAGATTTGCGATCTGGCGGCGCGCTGAACCAGCCGAGGTAATTGCAGAGAACCGGAGCAGCCTCGTACCTTTATTAATAAATGGGCAGCTGATTAAACATGGCAGCTAGTCGTCGGCTACTGTGTGCGTAACTTTGATCTGGCAAAAACTGTTTGTAACTACTACGGGAAAAGGGTTTGTCTGGTAGTGTCACGTAACCTACACCTGCCGGTGGTATTAAATGGTCAGCCGCTAGCTGCTGTCTGCTCCTAGGGACTAACAAAGTAGAACACCAGTACACCTTAATTCTTAATCGCTCTCTCCCTCTCTCTGTGTTGACGTCATATCTCTGTGATCACGTCATATCTCTCTCTGTATTGGAGTCATATCTCTGTGTGCTGACGTCATATCTATCTCTGTATTGTATTCATATCTCTGTGTGCCTACGTCATATCTCTGTGTTGACGTCATATCTCTCTCACTTTCTCTCTCTGTATTGACGTCATATCTCTGGGTGCTGACGTCATATCTCTGTGATTAGGTCATATTTCTCTCAGTTACTCTCTCTGTAATGACGTCATATTTCTCTCAGTCTCTGTATTGACGTCATATCTCTCTGTAATGACGTCATATCTCTCTCACTTACTCTTTGTATTGACGTCATATCTCTCTCACTTACTCTCTGTATTGACGTCATATCTCTCTGTAATGACGTCATATCTCCCTCACTTACTCTTTGTATTGACGTCATATCTCTCTCACTTACTCTTTGTATTGACGTCATATCTCTGTAATGACGTCATATTTTCCTCACTCTCTCTGTATTGACGTCACATCTCTCTCACTTAATTTCTATGTATTGACGCCATATCTCTGTAATGAGTCATATCTCTCAGTTACTCTCTCTGTATTGACGTCATATCTCTCTGTAATGAGTCATCTCTCTGTATTGACGTCATATCTCTCAGTTACTCTCTCTGTATTGACGTCATATCTCTCAGTTACTCTCTCTGTATTGACGTCATATCTCTCAGTTACTCTCTCTGCAATGAGTCATATCTCTCTCAGTTACTCTCTCTGTATCGACGTCATATCTCTCTGTAATGAATCATATCTCTCTCACTTACTCTCTCTGTATTGACGTCACATCTCTCTGTAATGAGTCATATCTCTCTCAGTTACTCTCTCTGTATCGACGTCATATCTCTCAGTTACTCTCTCTGTATTGACGTCATATCTCTCACTTACACTCTCTGTATTGACGTCATATCTCTCTGTAATGAGTCATATCTCTCTCAGTTACTCTCTCTGTATCGACGTCATATCTCTCTGTAATGAATCATATCTCTCTCACTTACACTCTCTGTATTGACGTCATATCTCTCTGTAATGAGTCATATCTCTCTCAGTTACTCTCTCTGTATCGACGTCATATCTCTCTGTAATGAGTCATCTCTCTGTATTGACCTCATATCTCTCAGTTACTCTCTCTGTATTGACGTCATATCTCTCACTTACACTCTCTGTATTGACGTCATATCTCTCTGTAATGAGTCATATCTCTCTCAGTTACTCTCTCTGTATCGACGTCATATCTCTCTGTAATGAATCATATCTCTCTCACTTACTCTCTCTGTATTGACGTCACATCTCTCTCTATAATGACGTCATACACTTTTTTCCTCATGAACAAACCTGATTTCAGTCTGCGAGTGGAATGTTGGTACCTACAGTTGTCGTATGTGAGACGATGTCAGCTGCAATATTTTGTTCCTTCGAGTGAAAAATGTTCGTTAACATAAAAGTCCCAATTTTAATTCGGCGAAATTCGATTTGTTTTTCGTTTAATTGTTCATCTAAAACTAGAACGAAACTGTTGTATTTTTATTCAGATAACATGAGCAATTTTGCCACAACGACAAAAAAGAAGAAAATAAAACATTATTTTCCGTAGATGCCAAACAATAGTTGTGTTTTTTAATAAAGAAAAATAATAAGTCGCATAATGATTTTGTTCCAGTATTAAGTACGTCTGAAAAAATACCTAGCACTGATGCAGGCCGCCATCTTTACTCCGTAAGATCATCAGCGATCTCGACGTCCACTCGCAGTTACACTGGCAGTGAATGAAGGTCTCGTAAGATATTAACAACGCATCTTTTGACTACTTCGCTCAACCGCGACCGAATACAGGTAAATACCGGACCGCAATTCGTCCAGGTGTGTTTTGCTGTGCCATCGATTCGTTCTGCTCTACTCACCTTGACCGACAAAGCTCGGCAGAAGTTTCCAGATCAGCCAAATATTTGGAGATGGGTCAAGGAAACGATTGTGAGAGGGGTTTTTTTGCGATGTAGAGAAGGCCTTCGAAAGCGTCGTCGTCGGCTGCTGCTGCTGGGAGATCGAGGAAAGATCGCGCGGAAAGAGAAATACCAAATGATGGTAGGCGGAATTTTCCAGATTGAAAATGGCGTAGTAAATTCCAGAATTTACGCCGACGTGGCCAAGAGCTGCTTTCGATTATGGAACCATTGTCGTAAAAGACACAAAAAATCCATCGGCCCACCTTGATTCCTTTCTATTTAAATTAAAAGTTTTGACACTTTAGAAGCACAAATATTTTTACATTGTATCTCCGTAGCAAATCAATAGTTTCTTAATTTCCGGTTGGTTTCGACAAAAAACATTTGTTTCCATTCCCTCCTTCTTCTGTCAGGCCTTTATTGGTATTGGATGCAAATTATCGGTTTTTTTTCCTTCTCTCTAAAACTAATTCTTATTATTTTTAAGGAAATCGTAACAAATATTTCAGAAGTTGGCTACAGGTATTAAAAATTGTGGGGTTAGTTAAAATGCATAACAATAATAATTTAAACTATTTATAGAGCAGTGGGAAAGCAGCGAGAGGGCATTGTTATCAGAGAACTTGCGCCTGCAGCTCAGGTAGGTACTTAGCGATTTCTTCTCCGAGGTAAGAGAGATGCTGTGCGCTTAAAGATGAGAAAAGGGATTAATTAGAGACCCCCCCGGTGATGTGACTACTAACTTTGCGCGGTTTGAGGTCATATCTATGTTCTACCCAATTCAATGTTTATTCTCCCTGTTGTTTTATCAAGAGAACAGATCCCCCCGGATGTGTGATGTGAACGTGATTTGACCGAGAGATGAAGCGTCGAGTCGGCTCAGAGTTAATCGGAAAAGTTTCTTCCGCTCATTTTGATATCAATATACGTGAAAAAGAAATACCTTTATCCATATAATTAGCTATTAATATTCACCTGCAGGCGGTGTTCGTTTTTCGTTATGTGACGGGAGGGAGGCTAGTGAACCCTTGTGACGTCTGACGGATGACGTAGTAAATCTACGAACCGAACTTTCCCCAGCCAGGTGTCTGATCCACCTTTTGCTTGGTTCGTACTTTTGCACTCCACGGTAATCAGTGCTCACGTGGCTCCTGTACTCTACACGCATGCGTAACGTTATATCATATAACCAACCATAAGCTAAAAACTGAAGATCGTGATCAGTCGGCCATTTTACTATGACGTCAAGTCGTATTCTTTGGATATTTCATTAAACTGTCACTCCGATTTGTCGTTAGGTTAACTATGAGGATGTATTTCAATTTCAATTCATCCTGTTTATCTCTCACCTTGTGCTTCACATTATAATAGGAAGTTAGTATTTAAACTGATCTTATAAATCCTCTTTGTACATTTGTTGACTTTAATTTCTTAAACTCAAGATATGTTTCATTTCCATATTCAACTCTGCAGAGTTCTTCATGTTTTTCGGATGCTATATACTTTCACGTTCCCAAAGTCATTTGCCCAATCCAGTGGCATCTTCGGCAGTTCTGTAAGTTCTTTAATTTCCTGATAGTCCAACGTTACCTGGTTTCCATTGCAATATAAATGTGAAAGCAGTCAGCGCATTGTGTATACTTTGGTGTTGTAGCTCCAGATCAATTTTCCTGTATTCTTCAAAAATTGTAGGAAAGACTTAATGTCAGCGAGGATATTTATACAGTGAAGTAACTACTCCCTTGGAAGAGCCGTTTACGATTGTAACTGCGCGGTAGCTTTTACCCGATTGGTACCGCGATCCCATCTTCCTTTCTGTCCATCCTGCATCAACAGACCTAAAACCATCTTCTACTTCCCCGTCTGTGTACACACACACACACACACACACACACACACACACACACTGAGTCCCGAGGTAACCCAAATCTTACTGTTCTACTCAGATGTAGCGAAGCACGACCAAACAGCTTCTCTTAAAATGCTGATGCTAAGTGTACTGAATTATTACCAGTCATATATTTCGCAGGTTGATTCTGGACAACTGCTGCTCCCTCATTACAGGTGAAAGGAAGGCATTCGTAGTAAGTTCTTCATAAATATGGCAACGGACATAGCTACGAGTGCATGGAATAACTAAGCAAACGATATTTTAGGTGATGGATTTTTTTTCTAACTTTAGGTTTGTGGAATTCTTTACTGTTTCAAACCATCGCCTTTTCTCAATTATTACTTTCACTTTTCTGGACGGGAGCCTGAAGGAGACCTCAGAGACACATCTCGAGTTCTTTCTGGTAACGGTGTAGTTAAACATCTATGTGCAGATAGAGGAAGATAACCGGAAGTAGCCGCCCGGTCCGTGTGTTATCAGCAGGAAATTTTTAAAAAAAACAGATTGATTATGAGACTTTTTTCACTGTTTGGATGACAGACTTTCAAGAAAAGAAAATATACAACATAAGTAGATAAAACTGCCAGATTGTAATGGTGCATCGATCTGTTATCGCACTGTATCTGCATCTTTACCAAAATCAATTGGAAACCACGATATGTTGAAGGTAATTGATTACTGTAGTGGCTGGCATAAGCTACAAATGTTCAGTAATAAAGATATAATTCAAATTAATAGAGGAATTACGTATATTTACATTTTCTTAACTATTGCTGTAGCCTCGATGTCTGTCGCCAGAGCTCAGTGCGCACGTTGGAAAATTCAGCGCCTGTTTTAATCAAATAATCATCACAACGTGTTGCCCCTTTGTTTTTCGGAAAGGGCCAGAGAATTTCAGAATCCTATATCTAAATTACGGGAAAGAACTAGAATTGACTTTTTTTTCTACTACGACCCTTATAAAGAAAACGTTTAATAGAAACTGTGCTTGTTTGTTTTTTTTTTGGTGAGCATGACTTGGGCAAAAAAAAACGTCATCGTAATGTAGTAGCCACTAAAGGTACCGCTTGGTTTGCAAACTGTTCGTATCTAACTGAAACTTCGCCCGACCGTTGTTCGCATCTGAGAGCATTAAACAAACTAATAAAAATCGGGTCACTTAGGTTTAGTTTCTGTTTGATTATAAGAATTAACTAACGATTGACAGACCGTATTTTACTTTACATCGGATACTTTATTGATGTTCACCATTCAGTTCCATAAATTCGGTGTCATTAATGCTTATTTTCGGTTCATTATTCCCCTCGTTATTCATCGACAGGGTAAATGCTTTTTTATTAGAGTAACATAAAAGGCCAGGAACTGTCGTAAACCGGAAAGAGTCAGTTCGCTTTTCGGTAGAGTTAGCAGAAGCCTCGTTTTCAAACCAGCTCTTTGTTACTGGGTCCCGATTGTTTTAGTAGTCACTTTCAGAGATCAACTTTGGCGAAACGCGACATTCATGGTGTCGGCAGCGTCAGGGTGTGAGTGGACATCACAGTCTCGATATGACTGCAGGCTTAGGTATTCGGAGTAAACGCCATCGCTATGGAAGCGGACAGGGTTTGTCCACCCCACACGTACCGACAATAAGGCCGACGCAGTGCCCCCCTTTTTCCTTCACTGAAACAAACAACAATTCCTACTTAACTTTAATGTTTTCGGTTTTGCCCTGTGCACGAGTCCTGCACCACCGCGCCATATTTGGGCTTAAAGTTTGTGCTCCGTTCTCACGACAGATGGCAGCCTCAGCCTCAGCCGGCCACGGCCCCGGTCTGGAATGTCTCCCCCACGTCACGCAGATACCGACTTGCGCCAATTTTATAATGTATATGGATATCAACGAATAATCGATAGCCAGTCTCCACGCATGTTCCCACAAAGTCGGTTCTGGATTTCTTTCTCCCTTCCTTCTCTCGCTCTCTGTATCAGCGACATTCCCATAGCTCAAGAAAGATGTAGAGAGGCTGATGGAGTTCGCGAGGGTTCGTTCCCTCCCCAGTCCTCCTGCTCTTCATCAGTTGTCACATTCGCCTTCCCCTGGCGCCAAATGTTGGACTTTTACTTCTGCTTCGTTTGCATATGGATTTTACGGAACTTTAGAAATACCGAAAACACTGATTTACTACCCCACACAGGTAAGTTATTTCAGTTCATACGCGGATTATCGTTAGAATAATAATAACTGAAGCCATCGGTTTAAATATTGAGCTTTTGGAGATCGGTTCCATTTGTAATTCTATTATTCGCACACGTGAAGTATAATGGAAATGTGTTCATTAAAGGATAACTTTGAATATCGTTACACACACACACACACACCATCTTTACCGAAGAGAGAGGAATGCTCGCAGCCTTATTCTCTATTTGTTTGTTGCAGTATCAATTAGCGGATTGCATCCGATAACAACTAAACAGAAATAATGTCAGGTGTTTGATCTATGAACGCCATCAGACATTCTAACTTGTACCGCCAAGCTGTGTGACGGGCACTGTTCTCCCTACACCTGCACTGATTTAATCTCACACGACCAAGTCAAGCCATATGGTCGGGTGGTGGTTAAAGACCTTCTGGTTCTCATTTTCCATGTAGCTTTCACGGAATTTATCTTAATAGCCGGGGTTATCGCGCTCTGACAAATACCAGAGAATCGCATCATATTTTTAAGATTAGTGTGAGACTGCCGATTCTTCAATACTATAATTACCTGTCCCCAGGTGTAATCCCCATAAATATACATCTATTTCTTACCTTTGGAACGACACGCTAGGTTAGCAACTCATTGCTAATCTCTCCTCTCCACAAACCCAACGTTTAAATTTAAATTAGTACTTAATGCTGCTTTTATAATTGTTCACTATGCAGCAATAAAAGCTAAAACTTAATTAAAACCGTTTACTTTTTAAAATCTCCTGCAAAAATGTTTCTTTTCTCTCAAACTTTCGAGCGATAGTGTAGACATGGCCAATAGCTTTGGAATTCCTAGTGTTCGTTTTCTTTTTATGTTTGAATGAACAAAATTAACGATTAACTGATTGTAATAAAGGTAAGTAAAACTTGCAAACAACTTTTGATTGCTTTACTTAATAACAACTGTAGAAACAATATTATCCATGATTTCTAATAAAGGACTGGGTGAGACGTACGTTTCCTCAAAAGATGTGCAGGGAAGTCTCAATAGAATATGAGAGAGAGAGAGGAGAGAGAGAGAGAGAGAGAGAGAGAGAGAGAGAAGAGAGAGAAGAGAGAGAGAGAGAGAGAGATGGTGAGAGGAGAGAGAGAGGGAGAGAGAGATGGATAGAGAGAGATGGGAGAGAGAGAGAGAGAAATGGTGAGAGAGAAGAGAGATTGAGAGAGAGAGATAAAGAGAGGATAGAGAGAGAGTGAGGAGAGAGAGAGATTGAGAGAGAGATGGATAGAGAGAGAGAAGAGAGATGGATAGCGCGATGGAAGAGAAAAAGAGAGATGGAGAGAGAGATAGAGAGATATGGTAGAATAGATGTCGAGAGAGAGAGATGGTGATAGTGGAGACGAGAGATCCTCGAGGAGATGATGCGAGAGATCCTTTCTAGCTCCAGAGAGCCTAGGAGCGGCTCCGAGAGAGGATGGAGCGAGAGATGGAGAGCAGTTCGTGTGTGTGTCCACCCACTGCCGCGGTTTTTTGCTTTTCCTCATCTCCCTAAACATCATCAGAAATATAAAAAAATCATGTCATTGAAATTGAAAAACGATTAAGTTTTTGGTTCTAAAGTAGCGCGATACATCGATATATGTGAAGACAAACAACTACCCATGAAGGGATAGAAACTGTTCTCTTGAAGAACTTTAGTCCCAGTTGCTCTTTCTCTGTCAATAGTTACAGCCCCGTCACCCTTATTCCCATGGCTCACTGCTTATAGACACGATTACAGAAAGACGTCTGCTACAGCAGGAACTTGTATCAAGTATTCTTTTTTACTGCTAAAACTTAAGTTATTGGTTAATAATAATAATAATAATAATAATAATAATAATAATAATAATAATAATAAATATTAGAAATTTTAAATATATAGAGCTTCTTGTGGTTTAACAACGAGATAGATTACTACACTGTCCCGTGTCGGTACTTGCATACACTGTTCTTCCCGTTAACCTGGTGTATGTGTATAGATTACTACACTGTCCCGTGTCGGTACTTGCATACACTGTTCTTCCCGTTAACCTGGTGTATGTGTATAGATGACTACACTGTCCCGTGTCGGTACTTGCATACACTGTTCTTCCCGTTAACGTGGTGTATGTGTATAGATTACTACACTGTCCCGTGTCGGTATTTGCATACACTGTTCTTCCCGTTAACCTGGTGTATGTGTATAGATTACTACACTGTCCCGTGTCGGTACTTGCATACACTGTTCTTCCCGTTAACCTGGTGTATGTGTATAGATTACTACACTGTCCCGTGTCGGTACTTGCATACACTGTTCTTCCCGTTAACCTGGTGTATGTGTATAGATGACTACACTGTCCCGTGTCGGTACTTGCATACACTGTTCTTCCCGTTAACCTGGTGTGGTGTATAGATTACTACACTGTCCCGTGTCGGTACTTGCATACACTGTTCTTCCCGTTAACGTGGTGTATGTGTATAGATGACTACACTGTCCCGTGTCGGTACTTGCATACACTGTTCTTCCCGTTAACCTGGTGTATGTGTATAGATGACTACACTGTCCCGTGTCGGTACTTTGCATACACTGTTCATCCCGTTAACCTGGTGTATGTGTATAGATTACTACACTGTCCCGTGTCGGTACTTGCATACACTGTTCTTCCCCGTTAACCTGGTGTATGTGTATAGATGACTACACTGTCCCGTGTCGGTACTTGCATACACTGTTATCCCGTTAACGTGGTGTATGTGTATAGATTACTACACTGTCCCGTGTCGGTATTTGCATACACTGTTCTTCCCGTTAACGTGGTGTCTGTGTATAGATTACTACACTGTCCCGTGTCGGTACTTGCATACACTGTTCTTCCCGTTAACGTGGTGTCTGTGTATAGATTACTACACTGTCCCGTGTCGGTATTTGCATACACTGTTCATCCCGTTAACCTGGTGTATGTGTATAGATTACTACACTGTCCCGTGTCGGTACTTGCATACACTGTTCTTCCCGTTAACCTGGTGTATGTGTATAGATGACTACACTGTCCCGTGTCGGTATTTGCATACACTGTTCTTCCCGTTAACGTGGTGTATGTGTATAGATTACTACACTGTCCCGTGTCGGTATTTGCATACACTGTTCATCCCGTTAACCTGGTGTATGTGTATAGATTACTACACTGTCCCGTGTCGGTACTTGCATACACTGTTCTTCCCGTTAACGTGGTGTATGTGTATAGATTACTACACTGTCCCGTGTCGGTATTTGCATACACTGTTCTTCCCGTTAACGTGGTGTATGTGTATAGATTACTACACTGTCCCGTGTCGGTATTTGCATACACTGTTCATCCCGTTAACCTGGTGTATGTGTATAGATTACTACACTGTCCCGTGTCGGTACTTGCATACACTGTTCTTCCCGTTAACCTGGTGTATGTGTATAGATGACTACACTGTCCCGTGTCGGTACTTGCATACACTGTTCTTCCCGTTAACCTGGTGTATGTGTATAGATGACTACACTGTCCCGTGTCGGTACTTGCATACACTGTTCTTCCCGTTAACCTGGTGTATGTGTATAGATGACTACACTGTCCCGTGTCGGTACTTGCATACACTGTTCTTCCCGTTAACCTGGTGTATGTGTATAGATGACTACACACTGTCCCGTGTCGGTACTTGCATACACTGTTCTTCCCGTTAACGTGGTGTATGTGTATAGATTACTACACTGTCCCGTGTCGGTATTTGCATACACTGTTCTTCCCGTTAACGTGGTGTATGTGTATAGATTACTACACTGTCCCGTGTCGGTATTTGCATACACTGTTCATCCCGTTAACCTGGTGTATGTGTATAGATTACTACACTGTCCCGTGTCGGTACTTGCATACACTGTTCTTCCCGTTAACCTGGTGTATGTGTATAGATGACTACACTGTCCCGTGTCGGTACTTGCATACACTGTTCTTCCCGTTAACGTGGTGTATGTGTATAGATTACTACACTGTCCCGTGTCGGTATTTGCATACACTGTTCTTCCCGTTAACGTGGTGTATGTGTATAGATTACTACACTGTCCCGTGTCGGTATTTGCATACACTGTTCATCCCGTTAACCTGGTGTATGTGTATAGATTACTACACTGTCCCGTGTCGGTACTTGCATACACTGTTCTTCCCGTTAACCTGGTGTATGTGTATAGATGACTACACTGTCCCGTGTCGGTACTTGCATACACTGTTCTTCCCGTTAACGTGGTGTATGTGTATAGATTACTACACTGTCCCGTGTCGGTATTTGCATACACTGTTCTTCCCGTTAACGTGGTGTCTGTGTATAGATTACTACACTGTCCCGTGTCGGTACTTGCATACACTGTTCTTCCCGTTAACGTGGTGTCTGTGTATAGATTACTACACTGTCCCGTGTCGGTACTTGCATACACTGTTCTTCCCGTTAACCTGGTGTATGTGTATAGATTACTACACTGTCCCGTGTCGGTACTTGCATACACTGTTCTTCCCGTTAACGTGGTGTCTGTGCATAGATTACTACACTGTCCCGTGTCGGTACTTGCATACACTGTTCTTCCCGTTAACATGTTGTCTGTGTATAGATTACTACACTGTCCCGTGTCGGTACTTGCATACACTGTTCTTCCCGTTAACGTGGTGTCTGTGTATAGATTACTACACTGTCCCGTGTCGGTACTTGCATACACTGTTCTTCACGTTAACATGTTGTCTGTGTATAGATTACTACACTGTCCCGTGTCGGTACTTACATACACTGTTCTTCCCGTTAACATGGTGTCTGTCGAGTCGACGACGATGTACACTCCGCTTTCAGTATCTCCTCTGTGAAGAAGTTTGGCGTTGTCATGGATATCTTTAAGTAGATTTTGATGTGGCAGTGCTCCTTCAAAAATAACAGACTAATAAACTGTTTCGTTTTTTTTCTAATCTGACCGCACGTGGTTATTATTAGTATTGTGAATTGTTTGGACAGCTCTAGTCGCAACTCCAGATCGCCACGTAAACTGCTGGCGAGAACCCGGATCACAGCGACCTCTCTCCGACTTCGAATAAAATGTCCGGGCAGAATTCTGCCATCTGGAAATTAAACTTCGAGTCGGGAACAGAATCGAAATATCCAAACGGAGCCAGTTCTCCATCATCTTTTTTTATTTATTCTCTCCCTTTACTCCGATTGGGTGGCGTGGAAAATTCGGAGATAATTAGTCGTCTTAATTTACTGGGTGGCCGATCGATGAGGAATCTAATATCTTACCAACAAACGAGCAGCCATTAACTCCCACTCCAAAGAACGAATGGAAGTGTTCCCATACTGCCGATACTCTCTAGAGCCTCTTGCCTACTGGAAAAGTCGTAATCTCTGTGAACCCTGCTTTTTTTTATTATTGGTCGAAACATTATTACCATCAAGAATATGTACTCCATCCTATTGAAATCCAGAGCCTTAGCAACGACCTTCAGAATAAAAGGTTTATATTACTTTCCTTATCGTAAATCTTTTCCTATTCCTGCAAAGACTTCTTAACTTCCATCTTGCTGTAATTTTGTTCCAACAAATTGGTTTCTCGTCTTTAATGTGCTCCTCATCTCAGCCTGCAAGCGACGAATGTACGAGCCGATAAACTGATCTTGTGAGGGAGAGGGGTGGACAATCAGCGGAAGTAGGTTTCAGACCCCTGCTGCTGTGGCTACATTTACCGCAAACAGACCCAAGTTTCCCCCGCTTAGACAGAGAATGTCGCGATATGCTGATTCCTGATAGCTGTCTCTATTTCTCTAAGGATGGTATTCATTAGAAATATACTCGGGAGTCATTTGTTCGATCCCTTGTTTAGATTGTATCTGACGCAGACGGCACCTAGATTTTCTTTTTTGAGAAGGAACTAGGGATAGATAATGACTTTGGTTTCAGAATATGTTCTTCATAACTCCCTGAGATAGATGCGGGCACTGGTGGCTTTTACCAGTCCAGACTTTGGATGCGAAAACTAATGAACGTTTTTCTTTTCTCTTTGCTGTCTTCTCATCAATAGACAGCCACATGTATTTTGGTCCGACCATTATTCCAAGACTGATTTCTTTGTCTCTAATTTCTTGCTTGTTTTATACAAACATCAATTAGACGGGATAAAAGCTAAATTCGATCCCATTACTGATTTAAAAACTTCAAGTAACCGGATCTTAAAATGTCACGAAAGAATGTATCTAGAAAAATAGGATGTGTGACTGCAGAATAATTTTGCTCGACAGGTGGCGCGTCACAAACAGGTGAAGAGAGCGTGGACGCCACACGACGTCGTGGACTGAAGTCAGTCTGCCATTGGTTCAGAAGCTTGTAAATATGCTGACCTAAGCCGATGTCAGTTCCCTCATTACTCTGTTCTAGCTAGCATCCAAACGCTTCCCCTCGGGTTTATTATATCATGATAATAAATAAAACCTTCCCCAGCGACACTATCCGCTAACCAGAATGTCAAGAAAGTGGAATTATAGAAAACAGTGTAGCGGAATTTTCGCTCTTGCCGCCAGGGGAGGTCCTACTTTACAAATGGCCATTACGGAGGAGGTCAATATGCCGTACACCTGCTATCCTCCAGTTCGGTGGTTTTCACTTAACTCTGTTTCCTGTTTCCGCCACACAAACCGGGTGATGCTGAGAGGACTGCTCTTATCCATTCGGAGACGAAGGAAACTAAGCGACTTCTTTGGATTTTCAACTGGAAAAGTTAAAACTTTGTTTTCAGTTTGTAAAACGAAAGGAATAGCAGATGTCTAACACCTGAATGGTTACGGACGTTTCCCCTCCTCACCTAATGTTAATACTTCGTCTCTGGCGATCTTCACTTTACTGGAGAACAGAGGTCCATCCATATCAGCTGTTCATCCCGATTGCACAAATCAGGGATCTGGGGGAGGAAACAGAAAAATGTCTACTTAAATTTTACACTGTCCAAGATTACGGTTTTACCCAAACTTGCCTGTCAGTGATACTTGCAGCAACAGCACATGGTCTCTCTCAGATAAAAGATAACTGACAGATATTTCTCCTCTCCGGTTTCTCCTGTTAGTATCTCGTTGTTTTACTACCAATTTTCGTGCAGAGCCGGAAGGCAAATCTCCGATGCATGGAACCCGCTGCCAGCGAAACGGCTCAGTTAAAATTGGTTCTTAAGTTGTTTTATTTCAACAGAATTACTTCAAATGACAAGTATTTCTCGCTCCCATTATCCATCATTTAAAGCGCCACCCGCCGAATGTCGTCGCTTTGATACTCGCGAAGAACTGCGGAAGACCAACAAATCGATTTCTATCGCACGTGGATCGATTAGATCGTTTAGTGAACACTGGATTGAGTGGAGGCATCCGAAAACTGGCGGGATACGCCATCCATCCCGACAAGGGCTGCTATTGGTTCGAGTGGTCAGTTTTTGATGCCTAGTCGCTTATCTTAAGGATAGAAAGTCCGAACTGTCGGATTTCTGTAGTTCGCGAACAGCAGTTCGGCGAACTATGGGCGCGAAAGTGAGGCCAACTGGTTGCCCGCAGGTAAGAAGTTGAGCTCCTGGCTCGATCTTTAACGATGCCAATGAAAGCCGGTATCTTAAAGAGCGTCGTCGGCCTGATGGAGAAGCAAACTCCAAGTTGGTTCCACCTACTAAATGAGAAAAGCATTGTCGTCGATCGGCCGCAGGTCGGTTACCCGCGATCGCTTTGAGAAGCAGTTTCAAACGGTGTCCATGACTCTTTTGTCCCCCAGATTACTGTAAACTGTCGCCAGCCGTGAACCCTTTGATGGGTAAAAAGGCCAAAGATTTCTGTTTTCCTTTGTCGGAAATTAATAAATATCGGCAAAGAAACGAAGTTAATTCGCTACTAGTTAAAATAAAATTTCGGTTTGGAATTTAGTTTATTCTCCGCAAACTGGAAGAACTTGAAAAGAAGATTATCCGCCATACACCGTCTACCTGAAAATGAGCCTGTGGAGAAGTCCTTGATTGGATTAACTGTCACCATGATTAGCAATCATTAAATATCACCTTTACAAGAAACGTCTTTAATGCTAAGCGAGTAAGGCATTTCCGAGAAAAGCGTTACCTGTAGTTTTGAATACCTTTTACCTGAACAATTTAAATCAACTACAGTAAATACATTTTCTTTTCAGTTGCTGTTACTTTGTTTCCGTTAACTTTCTTAGAACACGTAATGATGCACAGGTAGACGTACGTTCAGGGATTTCTATAGCTTTTCTGAACTTA